>CAJHQQ010002168.1:0-71212 GCA_905132885.1 Moricandia moricandioides
AAAATAACTGTAAACATTTTTATTTATAACACAACCACATACATATCGTCAAATGCTTTATATATGCATGTGTTGTTGTGTTATAAACCGTCAGAAAATATAATACTAGAGAAAGAGTTAACAATCATCTCATCGGATCAAATCGTTTTACATAACACTTTTTCAAACTCAATGTCATAGAACTCGTTTCACTTGTGGATGAAAATAAAAATGTTGTGGAGGAACAACTGCTCATTTAATACCTATTAGTTGCATTTTAAGTTAGTGTATGGAGTTTCAAGCAACAAAATTTAAATTGTGTTTAATCACCACCTTTTAAAAGCATTTTCAATGTATTACTCTATTTGTAGAAAATTAATCTCATATTTACTCTAATACAAGTAAAGTAGAATTAGAAAAGATTTGAATGTAAACTCTATTTTATAGTGAAAATATAGTATAGATAGAGATCCTCGAAATTTACTATGTACATACATGAAGAACAACCATGCATTAGAACTTTAACTCTTCGATGATATAATTATCAAATACATATTAAGAAACATTTTGCAATCTTGTGTTTGTATAATGTCATTCAAATTCTCAGATTCTCTTGTTTGCTTATTTTTAGTATTTTCTGAAATTTTAATTTCTGTATATTGTCTAAACTAATTTACTATTTCAACATGATTTTTTCTCGTTTTAGTGAATCAAAGCAACAATTACTTCAACTGAAGTCAAATCATCCTACAACTGAGACATAAAACTTCATGAATATGATTCGTTGGAACTACATTATATTTATCATGTATGATTTGTTAACAATCTTGCTTTTATCTTCTACATCAAACAGATGTTTGTTATTAATGATGTAGAAGTTCAGATAACCTAAGTTCAATAATCAACAACGCTAGTATATGAGAAGCACCTTTATATCTTGCTAATTGCGACTTACAATTTTTTGGTCATTTAAAAAATTAATTGGAAAACTATTAAGTTATTTAGGATGTTTATTATTGAAATATAACTCTTCTTACATTTTTTGCCTGCAATATCGTCCATTAAAATTATATAGTCAAGTCTTTCAACTATATATGTGTCAACTAATAACATAGACAACCCAATAACCTCTCTTGTTATATGGTGGACCGCAAATAATTCTTTATGAGCTTTAACTTCAAAAAAAATTCTTTTAATTGTGGTGACCTACTTAAACGATCAACAATATCTAATAAGCAATTTCTGTGTTTTAATAATAAGCCTCCATTTAAAAAAAATCAAGCACCTCGATAGGTTTTCGAACTTCCAAAAGTTATTAATTCTCAAAAAATCTTTAGTTTCGTAAATAAATCATCATCAACTATGTTTGAATGTGTACCATCCCGTAAGGAAGCTTCTATATTCAAACATGATGCCCTCAAAGTATCCTCACTTGCATTTTTATTTTTTAAAATCAAACAAAAATTTAAAAGCTTTTTCATTCATTTAGAACTGTTAAATTTGGACTAAAAAGAACCTTGAGCTTGATCCATAAACGTGTTAAAGTAATCAATTATGAGATTCTCCTCTGATGATAATAACAAATTTTCATCGAGCCGTACAATGATAAATTGGAACAAGGAGAAAAACTGTTTTGTAGGTGACTTTTAATTAGGGTTTTAACTTTAATTAGAATTTCACTATTAATTATTTATAATATATTTAACTTTAACAAATTTATAAATATTGTAGAAAAGTCTAATAAACATTATTCTAACTAATATTGCCCAGTAAGTATGTAATATATATTTAGCTAAAAAAACTGCATGTTTATAAATCCTAACAATTTTTTTTTAATTATACCCCTTGATTTGGATGCCCTAATTGATGGCTTCGGTGGCTTGCCATCTCGACCGATCTAGATCAAACCTAAACCAAAATTGGCATTGATTAAAAATGTGGATCATATGCTCAGTTAAGCAAAAATGTGATGTATCTAATTTCTATTGAATCTTGGATACATGGAACACTTGTTTTTTTTATCATCTCAAACTGATAAAATTATATTTTTTATATTTTCCTATCAAATATTCTTTATTCAATATATTACATATTATATATAATTGCGAATTATTGATAAATCTAAAAATAATGTATAATTTTTACAGTTTTTAGTTTGTTTGAACACGTAAAAATAACTTCTTTTTGTTGCTTAACATTTATGTAACAATTAACTTAACATAAACCGAAAGCAAATGTGAAATATAACTAATTATTTTCAATTAATGTTTATTTTGATCTAATTTTGATAGCTAATTTAATTGAAATAAAAATTTCAGTTTAAGCTGAAATCGCCAGAATATCGGCCAAAATTGTTTAGTTCGAAAAATGTCTATCTTTTTGTAGTAAAATTAGAATAAAATGATAATTGGGTAAAACTTTAATGGGCCGTCAGTACTTGAAATTGAGCCCGTCGTGTATATTTTTTGGGTCTCACTTAAAGAGGAAACTATATTTGGTTGAATAGTTGAAGTTAAAACCCTAGGCTCCTCCTTCTCCTCCTCATCACTTAATTGAAAAACCTCTTCTTCTTCCTCGGAGCCGTTGCTTTGCCGGAAAATCATCAGTCATCATGATGGAAATACGAACTCCGAAAACCCACAAAGCGAAGCGTGTCCTCGAAAAGAGAGCTCCTAAGTTGGTGAGTCTTTTTCTCAAAAATGTACTTTTGATTACGGAGAATTAAAGCTTACCCAAAAGAGGAGTTGAATCATGATTTGAGCTGTTCTTAGTGTGGGTACCTGTAAAGTTACTCACTTTGTATCTGATTGGTTTGTAGGTTGAGAATGGGAAGAAGACATTGATACTTCATGGAACAAAGACGAGCGCTACAGTTAGCTCTGTGTTGTTGGAACTGTACCGTTTGAAGAAGGGAGGTGCCATCAAATACTCTAGGAGGAATGAGAACATTAGGCCCTTTGAGAGTGGAGGTGAAACCTCTTTGGAGTTCTTCTCTCTCAAAACCGATTGTAGCATCTTTGTGGTAAGCTTTATGTGTTCAGAACATAATCATTTGAACAGCTTTGGCAGCTGTTTCAGCTTCGTAGTAATGGTTGTCACTAGTGGGATCTGTCTGCATAGGTTTTGGTTATGTAATTATTGTAGAGAGTCATCTTGTCTAGGTGTGAATATGCTAAAGACTCAACCTTTCATATAGATTGTTGACTATAGTTGCTACAAAGATGATCTATCCTGTGATTTTGTGTCTTATTATCGTGCATGTGTATTAGCAAGCTTGCATTTGATGCGAGTTCTGACATTGGTTTGGTGAATGTTATGTTGCAGTATGGCTCTCACTCAAAGAAACGACCTGACAATCTTGTGCTTGGAAGAATGTATGATCACCATGTCTACGATCTTATAGAAGTTGGGATTGAGAACTTTAAATCTCTGCTATCGTTTTCCTATGACAAGAAGATAGCTCCTCATGAAGGATCAAAGCCTTTTATTTGCTTTACTGGAGAAGGTTTTGAGAATGTACCAGAGCTCAAGCAGCTTAAAGAAGTCCTCACTGATCTGTTTCGGGGCGAGGTGAGTTTGTTTTCTTGTTTCCCTTACAATCTATGATTCTGTTAAGTGTTTGACCTTTAAAAGCTTACTACATAACAGTAAGGTCTAAGTTTTGTGAATGTATTTTGAGTATAAAGAAGTTGATTTATTTTGGGATTCAGGTTGTGGAGAATCTAAATCTTACTGGATTAGAACGTGCTTACATATGTACAGCGATATCACCAACAAAGGTTTTCCTTACTCACTGCGCGATTAAGCTAAAAAAGTCAGGGACCATCGTGCCTAGAATAGAGCTTGTTGAAGTAGGTCCATCCATGGACTTGGTTATCCGTCGTAATCGTCTTCCCAACGAAGGCCTAAGGAAAGAAGCTATGAAATCATCTAAAGATAAGCCAAGAAGAAGGTACTTTAAACATTTTCGGTAGCTTTTGTGAAATTTGATAGTAACGGATGACCAAGGACTCATTCTTTTGTTTCTTGTACAGGTGAAAAATGTTGATCAAAATGATGTACTAGGGAAGATTGGGAAGGTTTATATTCCTGAGCAGGAGGTAAAGAAAAGCACATGATATTAACATAGTTAATGTGAATAGAGCACAGGAGGTTTACCAAACTGATTGTTTCAATCTATATTTATTCGCAGGTTGGGAAAATTCCATTGCGGATAAATCAAGGGAGTGAAGAGAGAGCGAAGAGAGGGCAAGCTGAAGAAGAATAAGGAAGAAGGTTCTGCTTCCAAAAAGCTTAAAGAGTCCTGAGTAACTCACTAAACCCCACTGCATCAAACGAATGTGAGGAAGATGAGACGATTTTGCAATGTAACATGTGTTTTTCTTTTATCATGAGAAGAATCTATTTCTTTATGTTTTCTTATACGCTAATATTTGTCGAGATATTTTTCTTATTTTAAAATTTCTGCAAAAGAAAATGTTAAAGAAAAGAGTATCATTTTTGGGAAATTGGGCTTTTTATTCTCAAACTATTTGAAATCGGCAATTTTAATACTTAACTATTGCTCGCGCTGAATTATTCCTCAACTAATAGTTGACTGCGCGAAATTAGGACCGAAATAGTCAACCGTTAACTGCTTAAACGGAAACATAACGGTTTCCGTCAACTTTTTAACTGTTGACTATTTCAATCACAATTTTACGCAGTCAATGCTTAATTGAGGAATAAATATGCGCATATAATACTTGAGTATTTAATTTGCCGATTGAAAATACTCGAAAAATTAAAAACAACAATTTCTTTTAAAATAAAATCATAATTTAACATATTCTTAAGTTAAATATAACCAATATAAAATATTTTTACTTTTAAAAAAGATTTTTGAGGTTTTATAGTGACATGTAAAATTAAAAATAATTATAATTGTATTTATTGTTGATGTATTTCATGTTTATAAATTATTTAAGATGGTTTTAAAAATATTTCTTAACTAAAAAAAATCTCAATTTGAACAAATATACAAGACACTTAGGGTTGTATTCAACTGAGAGTTTTAGATGATTTGTATTAAAATGAAAAATCCATTGTTATTTAAAAAAAATCATTTAAAATTATTGTTATTGAACTTGACATTTCATAAGTACTCTGAAATTTATTGTTATTAAAAATGTTTTGAAGTTTATGCTAAGAACTAGCTTTTTAAATTAATTAATTTTTTTTTTATATAAATTGAGTGCAATTTCCAAGTGACAAATACAATATCATATATATATATATATGCAACAAGATTATAATTCAAATTCGACAAAGCATTTGACAAAAGGCTTTTAGACACAATATTTAAGTATTAAATTATAATATTGTATTTGTCACTATTATTGCAAATTGCATTCAATTTATATAAACAGTAAATTAATTAATATGAAAAGCTAGTTTTTAGCATGAAACTTTAAATATTTTCAATAACAGTGGATTTCATAATATTTTATGAAATGTCAAGTTTAATAACACTGTTTTTAAAAAAATTGTTATGAAACAATTCATGGTTAAATAACAGTAGAAGTTTCATTTTAATACAAAACATCTAAAACTCTCAGTTGAATACAACCCTAAGTGTCTTGTATATTTGTTCAAATTGAGAATTTTCTAGTTAAGAAATATTTTTAAAACCATCTTAAATAATTTTACAAACATGAAATACATCAACAATAAATACAATTATAAGTCTTTGTATTATTGTACATGTCACTATAAAACCTCAAAAATCTTTTTTTTTTAAAGTAAAAATATTCTATATTGATTATATTTAACTTAAAATTATGTTAAATTATGATTTTTTTTAAAAGAAATTGTTCTTTTTAATTCCTCAAGTATTTTCAATCGGCAAATTAAATACTCAAGTATTATATGCGCATATTTATTCCTCAATTAAGCATTGACTGTGCAAAATTGTGATTGAAATAGTCAACCGTTAAAAAGTTTACGGAAACCGTTATGTTTCCGTTAAGCAGTTAACGGTTGACTATTTCGATCCTAATTTCGCGCAGTCAACTTTTAGTTGAGGAATAATTCTGCGCGAGCAATAGTTGAGTATTAAAATTGCCGATTTCAAATAGTTTGGGAATAAAAACCCCAATTTCCCTATCTTTATTACTATTAAGAGATGAAAAACACATTTCGGCTTCTTTGATCACTCTTCAACCTAAAAAAAATGCACCAGTGTTTTTGCTGCCGGCTTCTCGTTAGTCAGATATTTAGTAGTCGTTTATAAAAAAAATGAACTTGCAGATACTGGAAACGTGATGCTAAAAAAAGTTTGAAATAAGTTTAATTTTGATATATTATATATATATATATATGATTAATTAACCTGTAAGTTTAACTTTTTTTGTTTAATTTATCTAAGAAAGAAAATAAAGTAATATAAGTGCTATTTTCTTTAACTTTTTTGTTTAATTTATCTAAGAAAGAAAATAAAGTAATATAAGTGCTATTTTCTTAGTATATTATAAAAACTAATACATGTTATCATTCGATAAAACTATGGAGTCAACTTTATTTCATATCAAATCATTATATTAAAAAAATAACAAATATCAAAAAATAATATTAAAATATAAATTAATAAACATGTAATCACTAACATCAAATGACAAATAATTATTCTTTAGCGTTTCCAATCAAAATTGCGAGTTTTCAAAGTAGAAATGCACGTTTCCAAATTGGAAACACATGTTTTCATCGGGTTTCCAAAATGAAATTTTCAAAAACACGCGTTCCTAAAAAGTTTCTTTAAATTTCTAAGAGATTCCGATTACGAAACATTTCCAAAACAAAAAATAGACTTTGACCAGAGTTTCCATGCAACCTACGGTGAAATTGTGCACACTCAGCATCATGTTCTTGTAATATGCGAAAAATAATTGAAGCAAAAAGAATGGCAGATAAGAACACGTCCCTTCCTAACTTTTAGGTGAATATTCTTATGTTCTTCTAAATAATTACTTGACATTTAGGCAAAAAAGAATTGGTTTTCTAGTTTGATATAGAGTAGGCAGATGGCAGTCCAAAATGTTAAAATCATGATTAGTTGGTATTTTTTTACCTACCAACTTTTAAATGACATTGACTGATCCATGTTTGAGTTCAGAACCTAACAAAGCTTTTATTCAGTTAGCTGTCTTTATCTTCCACACTAGGGTTATACCTTCTTTTTTAAAAAAAAACTTTTAAGCCTACTCCTATGAACTTTTCTTTTCTTAAAAAATTTATATGTTAGACGCATTTGTAAAAAAAAAACACATTGAACGTAACCATGATATCAAACAAAACTCAAATAGATAAGAAAAGAACTAAATTTAGCAAATTAAACAATTAAACAAACCAATATCAAAGTCTTTGGTAGATTGTATTTGAGAACATTAGCTCGGTTACTTAGTGTGGTTCCATCTTAGTGTTTGGTCTAAACTTGTTAGATGAGCGTCATTGGTTAGACGTTGAGAATAGTCTGAAGGCCATCTCCTCAAGCTTGCTTTTTGTTACTTACATTGTCCCTATCTCAGTTCTAGCTCGACTTTTCGATTTCTCAAGTTCTTATCGCTACGCTACTTCTTGGTATCAGATGTTACCAAACTGATATGTCGACAAAGTCTCTATTAATTTTGCTTTTATTATTATTATTATTATTATTATTATTTCTTTTGCCATACAGCTTAAATTTTTAAGCTGAGCATTTTGTTAACACTATATGCAACACCTAAACTTATATTCTGTAAAAATTAAAAAATGTATAGAAGTCTAATATAAGAGGTGAGCTATAAATGGAGAAAAAATTGGATTGATTTGTCTAGGGTGTTGGGTAATTTCAAGCTTGTGAAAACTTAACATATTATTAGATGTTTAATATGTTAATAGATAAACACAAAAAGGAAATTTAGAATAGGAAAAGGAAGTTTTTTATTAGAATAAGTTTGTGTTTTCCATATCTCACATGTTAAAGGGAATTGTCTTTCACTATAAATATAGGTCTCATAGAGAGGTGTTCCATAAGAGATCTAAGAAAAACATTGTGAGCTTTAGTTTTGAGTAGTTTCTAAAGCAATAAGAAAAGTTGTTCTTATTATCATTTGTTCTAAGAGATCCTTCAATTGGTATCAGAGCTTAAGTTAAAGCTTCGATCAAAGCTTAAGTTGAAGCTTCGATCCTGGTGGCTGTGAAGCAAGAATTCGCGACACAAGATGGCTGACGTGAATAGGGCTCCACACACGAAGGACCTTGGATCCGCATCCATCCAATATCCGATGTTGAATTCGACAAACTATACAGTTCGGTCGATGAGGATGAAGGTGTTATTATGTGTTCATGATGTGTGGGACACAATAGAACCTGGTTCAGATGATCAAAAGAAGAAAGATGTTGCAATAGCTCTTTTGTATCAATCTATGTCCGAAAATTTGATTCTCCAAGTGGGAGAACAAACTGCATCGAAAGAGATTTGGAATGCCATCAAGTCACGACACCATGAAGATGATCGTGTAAGGGAGGCGAGATTCGAGACACCGATGACGGATTTCGACAGGTTGAAGATGGATGATAGCGATACCGTAAACGGATTTGCGGGCAAGATATCAGGTCTAGCATCCAAGGAAGCCTCGTTCGGAGAAATCATAGAAGAACAAAACATGGTAAAGAAGGAGATGACCGTAGGAATACCGAGTGTAACACACGAAGATAGCGTGTATGACGCATGTCTAGCAGGGAAGCATATTAGACACTCATTCCTAAGTGTAACACACAGAGAAGACCTGTGTAACACATGTCTCGTAGGAGAGCAAATCAGAGACTCACTCCCGGCTAAAGCCATATTTCGTGCGACAAAACCGTTGGAGTTGATCCATGAAGAGGATCAAAAGCCATACGAATGTATCATATCAAAGAAACCACAAGCACTTTAGAATATTCGATTGTGTAGCTCATGCAAAAATCTGTGTGACACATCTAAAGAAGTGAGATGAGATAACAAAGAGTGTGATCAGTCTTGGAACTGAGCCGGGTTCCAAAGCATGTAGACTCTATGATCCAGTCGCAAGGAAGGTGATGGTGAGTAGAGATGTGTTTTTTGATGAGAAGAAAGCTTGGGATTGGACATCTACAACAAAATAAGCTTATTGTGAACCTAGTATGCTTAAGCTTCCACATGAGGGTGATATAGAAGAAAGTAATGATCAAGGTGAGGATCATGAACAAGAAGCTATAAACTAAGATGAGAAAGAAGAAGAAGATACAAATCACAATGCAAACCAAGACGGTGGTGGTCAACCGTTGGTGACTAGACACGGCCGCACCATAACAAAACCAAAGTATCTCGATGATTATGTGTTACTTGCAGATCAAGAAAGTGTAATGCTGTTACTCACAGTAGATGGCGAGCCAGAGAACTATCTTGAGGCCGAACAAGTAAGAGAATGGGTTGAAGCTATGGTAACTGAGTTGGATTCTATCACAAGAAACAAGACATGGGAGCTTGTGGATAGACCACCTGGTATTGAACCTATAAGGTTAAAGTGAATCTATAAGATTCAAGGAGACAAAATCAAGATAAAGGAGGAGAGTTATGCTCAAGGAATCATGTGTGACACAAAGATGGAAGTGTATAACTCGATCCACGTAGCAATGAAGTTGAGTTTAAATATCTCAAAGGCTGAAGATGAAGATGCTACGGATTTCATAAGAAACATAGGATGTTTGAGGTATCTACTTCACATAAGATCAGTTGTGTGTTACGCAGTTGGTGTACTAAGTAGATACATGCATAATCCGAGAGACTCTCATGGACAAGCCATCAAGCACATATTGCGATATGTGAAAGGAACAACAAACTTTGGTCTACTCTTCAAGAGAGATGGGTCAAGGAGTATTGTTGGTTATAGTGACAGTAGTCACAACATTAATGTCGATGACGGGAGGAGCACGTCAAGACATGCATTCTATTACGGTTCATCACTAGTTACTTGGACGTCGCAGAAGCAGCAAACGGTTGCATTGTCATCGTACGAAGCAGAGTTCATGGCAGCAACGGAAGCAACGAAACAAGCTATATGGATCAAGGAATTGTTGAGTGAGATACTAAGTGAAGAAGGCGAGAGAGTCAGACTTAGGATCGACAACAAATCAGCCATTTCTCTAACAAAAAATCCGGTTTTCCATGGAAGAAATAAGCACATACTTTCAAGATATCATTTCATTCGAGAGTGTGTGGAGAATGGGAAAATCGAAGTGAAGCATGTGTGGGGTGTTTGAGCAGAAGGCCGACATCCTAACCAAGTCATTAGCAATGATTAAGTTCAAGCAAATGAGGAGCTTAATTGAAGTTCAAGAAATTGATCTCCCTAATTCAAGTTGGAATTAAGGGGGTGATTGTTGGGTAATTCCAAGCTCGTGGAAACTTAACTTATTATTAGATGTTTAATATGGTAAGAGATAAACACAAAAAGGAAATCTAGAATAGGAAAATGAAGTTTTCTATTAGATTAGGTTTGTGTTTTTCATATCCCACATGTTAAAAGGAATCGTCTTTTACTGTAAATATAGGTCTTATGGAGAGGTGTTCCATAAGAGATCTAAGAGAAACATTGTGAACTTTAGTTTTGAGTAGTTTCTAAAGTAATAAGAAAAGTTATTCTTATTATCTTTTGTTCTAAGAGATCCTTCGTAGGGTTGGTAAATGGGAAGTTAAGACATAATTTTGCCAGAAACATGAATTCGAAAATGAAATTATACTTTCATTAGAAAACCTTTTAACAAAATATTATATATTTATCTCATTTTGTGTTTTTTTTCAAATTTAAAACGAATTAAATGAGATGGGAAAGAAAAGAGAATTCCCACAACTGAAAATTGTCCTTAACAAAGTCTGTGTGATAAGGAATAATAAGCAAAGCTTTTTCTAAACAAACCAAGAGAATTACATGAGTTTTCCTTTAAAAATGTGAACAATTCAGTTATCCTGATTAAGAAATACTCTCTCCGTTTCATATTAAGTGTCGTTTTAGAGAAATTTTTTTGTACAAAATAAGTGTCGTTTTTGACTTTCGATGCAAAATTTATTAATTTTATGATACAGTTTATTTTTTTATTGGTAGAAATATAGTTATGTGTATAGGTAATTGTGTTTTTATATAGAAAATATGCAAAATTAATTGTTTTCTTAATCCGTGTGCAAAAACCTAAAGTGACACTTATAATGAAACAGAGGGAGTATAATGTGAATTTGCATCGATTTATGAGAGGCTCGTAAGTAATTATGTGAATATAAACAAACAGAGAATATATTCATCCATTTTTTTGTAGTGAGAGAAACTAATCCCTATATCCTATCCAGACTTAAAATGTTTAGGATGTTTAGTCATTAAATAGTATAAATATTCTGTTGTATATAATGTGTAATATTAAACTAATATTGCGACAATCACCTTCTCATATTAGGGTATCCCGAATTATTAATAACGCTGATTGGAACATTGTTATTCCTCTATACGCGTAAAAAGACAGTCCATTTGTTTAACAAGTTTCGACTCAATGCATGCACGTACAGTTGTACACAATCGGTGGTCATTTGAAAACAATTTGACCTAGGTCTCCATTGACCCAAATTATAAATATACACCGATTTTTATCATATTAATTAATAATTTTATCTCTTTATAAATTTCAAGTCACTGACAGCACACCCATATATTTGAACAATGTAATGTAAACTCTATAGGAAGCTACACAAATAATTAACTTAGTGAAAATACAATAAAAACATCTCTTTCACAGGGATTCTTAATAATATTATTTTTTTTTAAATTGCTGATTAGGAAATTTCGATTTTATTGGATTTCTAACTCTTTATGAACTTCGAGTTTGTTGGATTTCTATATCGGTGATGTGTCATTTTTGGGGTGTAATCTGTGATGTGTCATGCTAATATATGATTAGTAGAATCTGTGTTTGAGATAGCAACATGATATCCAGTTTTAAATATTTAAAGAACTAATATATATAGATCTTATTTTTCTTAAATTATATAAAAAATGTTTGTATTCTCTTAATTCTCACAGCAGAATCTGCTGTTAGAAAGAATTTTAAGTAAAATTTATGTTAACGATTTTCATTTCTAAAAACCGATCGATGAGCTATTATCTTTGGTTTAACACTAAAATTTTAATAGTAAATTACGCACTAACCGCTACTTTGTATATGATGTCTATTCTAAATTCTGGTTCCCGGTTAATTCATGCAAAATTTGAAACATTGAAAATTTTCATAGTTCACATATATATTAAGAATGTTGTTATTGTCAGTCTATCACCATCATCACTTTTAGTATTTTCACAAATATTCAACAATTTATCAAATTGAAAGTTTAGACTCGTTAATGATGACAAATCCGCACGCTCATAGCAACAATGAACAACGACTTTCGCAATCATTAGTTGTTTATTATCATTTGATCACCAACAATTCGCATCAGAGTTTTTTTTTTTTCCTTTGAAAATATAAGCCATCTTTATTTCATGTTTTTTAGTAAAAGGATCTTTATCATTCCAATTATCACTAACATCTACTAACAATATAGTAGCTACTTCCACTATACTTTCTTTTCACAATGCCATAAAAGTTACTCATAATATATTAATATAAATTATATAAATAGTAGCCTTAATAATTCGAAGAGTTGGTTATTCCTCAAGCAAGCTAATAATCTGTATCTTTTTTTTTTGGTAAAATAATAATCTATATCTTTTTCCCAAAGATGCGATATAAAACCTAAAATACTGATCGAATATTATGTTAAAGAAGTATATTATATAGATAATGTTTGGCCAAGTTGTTTTGAATAGATAATATATATGATGTTGAAAAAATGTTCCTAATGATTCTTCCAATAGAAATCTAAGACGAATACTTTTGGCACAGAAACAAATAATCGTAATGCTTAGATTGTGTGGTTACACGTATGATGCGATCATTTGTGCTCTTTGCATCCTTTCTTTCTCGTTTTATGTGTATTTAATTAATCAATCTATATATTATAGCAAACTTTAGTACCTCAATAGCATAACTAATACAGTAGTAAATTTATTATTAATTCTTTTAGATACACTGGTAGGGATAGACTAACAATGGTTAGAGAAGAAGTATTATTTTTTTTGAATATAAGAGCATTATTTTGGGACCTTTTATAAAAATTTATTTTCATAAATATTAAAATATATTTAATTTTCTTAAATTATGTAATAAAAAATTAATGTTAAAAAATTGTACCAATTTAAAATAATTGGCGGAAGAGTTTCTATAGATTTTTAGAAATTTTAAAATAAGAAACAATTGAATAAGTTTTATTTCTTTTTTTTGGATTTCTATGAAAATCCACCAATACTAATATTTTAAATATATAGATCTCAAATAATACTCACAAAAAAATAAATATGATTTATCTTGTTCCATTACGTAAGATTTAAATTTATAATAAAAATATCATTTTCACATTGAAATTCTCACTTTAAATCAAAATGTTGGCGGCCTTTTGAAATATAATGACTTGTTTTTTGATCTCGATCTCAAACTTTTTTAAGGAGTGTTAATTATTTTGATAGAAAAGGAGTGTTATTGTTTAATCAGAATTAAAAAAAAAACTGATTATGGATCGGAGATCCGAAGTTCCTACAATTTATTTTTAAAAATCATTTCAATAAAAATCCAAGCAATAAAACATTTTATTTACTTTACAAACTGTAACACTAATAAAAATGGATAAAATTCTAAAACAATCTAACATAAAAATAAAATGTACATTCTGTGGCTCTAAAATATAACATTTTATATGATATTTAGTGTTTCAAAATATATTTTTTTCATATTTTTTGGTTAATTATAACTTATTAAAAGTGCATTTATAATTATACATTTTTACGCTTGATTAATTTTTTTAGTTAATATTTTGGTCAATATTTTTTGGTGTAAATTAAAGTTATGTTTTTAAATAAACATCTTACTATTTAAAATAAAAGACTATAAACTTTTTGGTAAATATTATATATAAGTCAGCCCTTCCTAATTAGTAATTACTATTAAATCTAGCAGCTAATCCGAAGAAAATACTCCATAATGTATCAACAAGTTAATGTCTTTACAACCCACCATTTTAATTGCATGTTCAACTCAAATTAAGCTTGTGTTCATGTTTTGAATTTAACGGAGGTTGGTTAAACTACCATCACTGGTTATAGAACATTTTATTTTGGTTTATCCTTTTTCGTTTCTCGTATTGTTACACTAAAAATTTATGATACTATCCAAAGTAATGGTTTTACGTCATTTGTGATCATAGTTAAGGTATCGGTTTCATTAGGCATTTATAAAGAAAAATCAATTAGCCGAATTTCCCTCTCATAATAAGAGTAGTATTGGCAAATTAGTGCTAAACTAAAAAATCTTAAAAAGTAAATACATTGTGAAATATTTATCTACCTAAAGAATGGGTTTTTCAATGCTTTTCTTATTTAGTTTAATATGGACCATCAGTATATTTTTTTTTTCCGATATTCAAATTTAATTTAGAGCATGAATATCATCGTTTGGAATTGAAGACTCCTAATTTATGATGTTTTTTTATATTAAGTATAATAGACCAAAAAATTATTTTCAAAATGAAAAGAAAATTGAAGTTTAAAGAAGCGGCTTATCGAACGAAAGGGCATAATAATCACTCTTGAGGTGGAGAACAAACCATCAGATTAGAAGATAATCTTAATTAAACCAAGTAGCCTTAAGTAACTAGAACCACTCCTTTGACGGTTCATAAGCTAATGATTATGCTCCATTATGAGTTTTATATGATATTTGCTATATCTAATTTTGAAATGCTACTTAGCATTGATAAAAAAAATGTGTGAGGAGTCACATTATGTCAAGTGTGCAATATCTTAATCAAGTCTAATGAATCCTATATGCCATGCCATGACTACTCTCCTACACGAGTTGACTTAGACCACCAATTAAAAAGTATATAAAAATAATGTAATCACTAGAAGAATAAACAATTAAATTGGTACAAAAATAAAGTGAACCTTGCTTAGACTTTTGTCGCGATAAGATAAAATTGTCAGGACAAGATGCTAATAGTGAAAAACCTAGGAACATGAATAATCATGAGTTAATCAAAAATATGAAATTCTTCTTTAAAATATATTAACTAAAAATGCTTCTGAAATTTATTACGACTAACTAATTCTTAACTACTCAAAACAATTTTTATGTAACAAAAGTTATTTTTCATTAGAAATCTCACTCACCAAAAATCCTAAGTTAGTGTTTTTTAGGTTGTGCTCTCTTTGATCTTTCTAAACAGCTGACTTGCTCTTTATTAAGTGTGTCTAAGTATTCAAATATTTCCTTTTCTTTGAATATGAATTTCCTTTTTCCGGTGCCTCGTTACCACTCCAAGATAACAATCTTCTTCACTGACTTGCATCACAAGTAATCTTCATTGTTCTGTCTTAATCTTCTTGAGGTTGCAATCTTCTCTTTTTTCTGCGCATGTCAACTCATTTATTGTCAACATGTCATATCAACAAAACACATATGCACCAAACACATTGAATAAACTTCAAACGATGCATCAAAATACATAGTTAAGAGTTTAAAGATGTTCAAAATTTAAAAGTTCAACATAAACAAAAAGGTTGGCATGCAAGCCACGATAATCATGACTCAATCTTCTCCCCCCCAGAATGAGTGACAAGTATGAAAAAAACAAATGTCACAAGCAAGATAGAGCATTCACAGAAGTCGCTCTTGAGCATCTTAAACATCTTGCTCCTCATCATCTTCTCCATTCACGAATTCACTCCGAGGAACATAAGTGCAGAAGTCGCAACATCCTGACAGCTTGATCAGTGTCGTGATACATCACTTGTTATAGTGCAACATTCCATAGTTTATAAACTTTTCTTATGCGTGATAAGTACATTGGTCTACCATTAGCTCTTCATTTCTTACCAGTGGTGCCTTTGTAAATTAATCTCTTTAACTTTACTCTTCCAATTTATATATAGACAATGTTATATATATATTTTATTTTTATTTTGTTAAACTGCGATACATTAAAATGAACCAAAAATCTTAATTTGTATAGTTACTCAGACTTCATGAGACCAGTCGAGCTAATAACTGGATGAGTATTGTGGTAGTAGACACTATTAGACACACAAACTTCATATATTATCCCATGCATCATAGTATCCTCCCACTAAGTCCACCTGCAAACGAATCCTACCCAAAGTTAGTAGGTTAAATTCGCAATTTTGTTTCATCTGTTTTCTACATTAAATCTTATAAATGTTTTCTTTTTTATGAAGAAATTATATTAAAAAAAACTAATTATCAAAGAATTTAAGTATTAATATTTTTTGAAAAATCTCACTATAACTATTTTAATTATGAAATAAATGATATTAAAACGAAAATATCTCGTGAGTTGATTGTAAAAAAAATGATTGAAAAATTCTACCGTAGATATTTAAATATTAATTATAGATAATAAGGATAAAATATATATAAGAAATAGATTCCAACATCTATTTGACAAACAAATCTCACAATTAATATTTAAATATAAAATCAGAATTTTAATTAACATTCATGATGATTTAGAATGACTTTCATACAACTGGTTATACAATTTAGAATTTAATAATTGTATGAAAGTCATTGATAAAATAATAATATTAAACTTTGAAATATAAATTTAATGATTAAATAATTTGATATAAAGCTATATAGTTCATAGTATGTGATATATTGATCATATGTATATTTACAATATGATAAAATTGTATATAATCAATGGAGAAAAAGAAAGCGGATTAGTCATTCAAATGATCCTTACTAATTACAAAATATGATCCTTAAAAACAGAAACAAAAAGATAGAATATGATAGAATGTCAGAATAAAAATATTAAAAAGATAATGATAGTGAAGAAGACATTAGAAAGAGAATGATGATATGCGGGAGAGGGGGAGTTACTTGGGACTATAGAAGAGATAATAGTGTAGTTGACAGAAAAAGAGTGTCCTCTCGAAGAATTAAGAGTGAAAAAATCGTAAAACTTTTCAAAGGCTAAGGGGTTATTATAGCTCAACTTCATATAAATAAAAATCAAAATTAGAAAACCCCATAGTATGTTAAACTGTAACATCAAACTGACCACGTGTATGAATACTCAAAATTAACAATGAAATACGATGATAACGGATTTACGTGAAAATCACAGAGGAGACAATAATATAGATCGAAAGTTTGAAGAAAATGAGATTTGATCAAATCATATATAGCTTTAAAAATCATCAAACTGAAATATATGTATATTTAGAAACCTTAAAATTCTAAAATAATATAAATCTATTAAATCAAAAGCAACAAAAATATTCACAATACAAATAGAGTTTAGCGGCTTTGTTTTCTGTTCAGAATATCTAATTTATATTCTAAATAGCCTTGTTATAAATATTTTAAGGGAAATTTGCCAAAATAACTAAAACTTAATTTGAAATACAAAAGTATACATCATATTCAATCAAATGTAAATAACCTAAAATAGTAGCAAAATTTCTATTTAATTATGTTGATCAAACAAAAAAAACAAAAAGTTATTTGACGATTCTATCCTTTAGAAGTTTACATATTTAATAGAGAATTCTAAAATATGTAAATCTCCTAAGAAGTTAATTATGTAAACTTATTTTGAAGTCTATACCGTAATTTTTTATAATAAGTTTATTTTAAAAATCTATAAAAATAATGTGTGTGAATCCTTTTGTAAATCATCAATATAAAATCAGTATGAGGTATATAAATTAAAATTTAATAAAATTGAAAAAATTGAAATATATATTGATCTGGCATCATGTGTTAGATAATGTTTATAGTTTAGCAACAATTTTTTTTAAAAATGTAAGGTATTTTAGGGTTAGATTCTTAAGTTCGATTTAGATTATATATTTTTTTTTGTTCTATTGACCTAAATTTACATATCAATGTAGAGTAGTTTATATTTTACATATTTTAGTATTTGATACAGTGATTAATTGATATTTTTCATTAAACAAAAACACATTTAGAGTTTAAAGTTTACGGTTTATGGTATAGTAGATATATAATGGAGTCTACCCAGTTTTAGAGTATAGTAGACGTCTTTTGTAGTCTACTAGGATTTGAGAGTACACAAATTAGTTTTAAGTTAAATTTAGATTTATTCAAAAAATGTAAAATTATAGACTAAATTTATTAGAAAAGTAAAGAATAAAAATAAATTTATATATTAATTTTTAAAGCAATAGAGAATAATAAAGAACAAAAAAAATTCTAGTAGACGTTATTTATAAATCTACCAAACCGGAAACAATTTGATATTAAAAAAATCAAAATAATTTTTATTAATTTTAGTTTTTATGATTAAATTAAGATTATAATCTTCAAACTATTTTTCATATATTAAGATTACTAAAATAATAAAAATAATATTAATAATGAAATTATCATGGTAGAATTTCAAAAAGTATAATAAGTCGACTTACAATAAATTCTTCTACAAAATTTTAATTTTAGTAGACTTGAAAATAAGTCTATAGTGTCGTAAATTTTAACCTAGTTATAATTTTTATCTCCCTATATAAATGACATTTACACAATCTCTCTTCAAAATGATTGCATAGTTTCAAAAACTCTCTCACTTCTCTATTAAACTCTCCTCATTCTCTACAAAACTCTCTCATTCTCTCTAAATTCTTTGAATGTGAAGAAAGTTTTTGTTTGATTTGTTAATTATTTCTCATGTCTTTATCACAATAGTTATCTTACTTTTGTAGGTATTATCATTTATGGTTTTCATCTTCCCCTCTAAAATGTAGTTTTAAATCTATAAATTTAAATGTATATTTTATGTTTATATTCAAATAAATTTACAGATTCAAACTCTGTGCATTTACTTTACTACTATTTTATCTTATAAATTCTAGTTTTGAATTCCTTTTCAGATTTAAAGTTATTTTTACATTTCTAAATATACATGTTATATCAGATCTGAAAATTAATTGATAGAGTATGAAGTCTGCATAAAATTTAAACTTAGTAGACTTAAAGGAAGTCTACTTAGCCAAAATTTTAAGAAGACTACATTAGCTTGAACCACAAATTTTAAGAAGTCTACTTTATTAACACACATAACTCTTTTCCGAGCATACAAAAGTTTAAAAGAAAGTGACCCACCAATAATCATAATCTTGAATCAAAATCTTGAATTTTTAATATGAATATAGACAGAAAGTGAAAAATATTTAGTTTTTGAGCATAAGAAAATAAGATAAAAAGATTGAAAACCGATTTTAGGTAGATTAAGAGCTTCAAATTGGTTGTTCATAGTGGTTGGTGTATTTATGGAAATGATATTATTGTAAATACTTGATGAAGATGGGGATGATAGAGTAAAATACTCATTTTCGAAAAAGAAAAGAAAAAAAATAATGGCATTTTCGTGAATAATCAGAACTTTTAAGGTGAATAGGGCAAATGAAAAGTTCAAAAAAATCATGGGTTATTTTTGTATGACTTCAAGATTTGAGTCATTTTTGCAAAAAATCCTTAAATTTTTTTTGTCTTATGTTTTTTCTCATAATTTTATCTTATTTTTTCAAGTATTTTCTTCCGTAGTTTTTACATCTACAAATTTTATATGTGTGTTTTTTTATTTACAAAATCTATGTGTTTACTTTAGTACTTTATAAAATTATATCTTATAAAGTTTTTTCAGATTTAAAATCATTTTCAGGTTTTCTTAATGTACATATTTTTCATATCTAAAAATTATCTGATAGAATAGACTCCAAATGAAGTCTACTTAAATGATAAATCTAGTAGACTTCAAGTCTATTTTTAAGTAGACTTCTGATGTATACTCAAATATAATTTTAATTTTTTTGTATTATATTATTATAATAATGTTATCTTATTTTACAATTACTATCTTCAAAAAATTTCAAATCATTTTCCCAAAATGTAAGATTTACATATTTCATTATATATATATATATATATATATTGTGTTTATACTATGTTTTTGCTTTACTATTATTTTAGCTTAAAAATATATTTTGAAATATTTCAGAACTTATTGTTTTCAAATTTTCTGATACATCTTTTAGATCTGAATTTCTTTTCATTAGTGTAAAAGAAATTCTACTTAAAATTGAAGGCTATTAGACTTCAAATAAAGTATACTTAATCATAAATAAGAAGTCTATCGTAATATGATTTAATTTTGTTTCTCTTATGTTTTTTCACAATTTTATCTTATTTTGCATATACTATTTTTCCAAAATTCATTTGAGCCATCAAAATTATGAATAATCAAACAAAATCTGATTTTTTTTAATAAATGCTTTTAATAATTTATTATTATACAATATTCGTTTGCAAATAACTATTTGATGCTTAAGTTTTAACAATGTATTTATTTTTTTAGTTGTGTTTCACTAGATACTCTAATCAGCCAAACAATTAAATCCACCACAAAAAAAAAATAAAATAATCAACACACATGCGGAAATAAAAAAAGCTATAAAATAAAATAGTTTTATGTTTGACCAAAATAAAATAATAGATTTCATATGCAGTCTACGTTTTTCTGAGATTAGAAGACTGGATCTAAAGTTTACACTATAATTAATCTTTTGTAATCTTTTAAAATTTTAGTCAAATACAAAACTAACATATTTTTATAGAGTAGACTTCATAAGAAGTCTATTAAGATTTAAAATATTGGTCAAATGCAAAACTGGCATTTCGCAGATTTCAAGTGCAGTCTATTTGATGTTCCGATGAAGTCTATTATCAAATGCCTAAAATTTGGTCAATTGAAAAAGCTAACATTTTTTATGTAGAATTCTTCTTAAGTCTACCAATTTTTTTTGTTTTGTTTTCAAAAGTAAAAACTTAGACTTCTATTGAAGTTTGGTTTGCAAAAAGAAAATTTTGAAAATTTTCAAAACTAACACGTGGATTGATAAGAACACTATTACTACATCTACATTTAAGCGTAAACATATAAAACAATCTACTATCGTAACAAAATCTGAATAATGATGAAAACCATGTAAATAGTTACTTTTTGGTGTAAATAGTTACTAACTTTTTCCACATCCCACTTTGAATATTAGCAAAAATAAGATGTTTTGAGGATTATTTGTGAAGAATCATGAATATATGAAACTTTAATTTATGAAAATTATAGTCATGGGAGTTTTATAGATGAAAGTGGGGAGGAAATGAGGAGAAATGAAGCATTATTGGTGTAGAATGAAAAAAATAGATGCTTATTGAATGTTTGAGTTTAAAGAGCTCAAAAATGATTCTTTATGGTGGTTATAGAAATTGATGATAGTGACATTATTGTAAATAAACAGAAATGTTTAGAGTGTATATGGTTATTTGTCATTTTCAAAAAAACAAAAATATTATAATTCCATTTTTAAAAATATTTAGAAAGACTGGGGATTGTATGGAGAGATTATGCAATATATTCTTGAAAAAAATAGTTGGTTTTGCATTTAAATTCAACTCTTAAATCATTTTTTGCAAAATTTCTAATATTTAAATACTCAATCATAATACTGGGAAAATTATATTCGTCAGTTGATAACATTTGATTTTCATTGATAAATTACACTAAAAATATTTGAATATTAAATATAGAAAGTAAGTTGCAACAACTTTTATTATTGACAAATTTTACTATAGATATTTAAATATTAAATATAAATAATAAGAAAATTAAACATCTATGAAACAAATTGAAACGAGTTTTTGAAGAATATATTTTCCTACGCATTGTACTTACGTATAAATAAAATGATCATACAAGTTATGGTAAAATGTCATATTTTAAACTTATTATATAGTAATAAAATAATATAAATTATAAGAAAATATGATTAGATTTTACTATACATGATTTTGCATTAACATTCATAGTTTATTTAGATTTGAATATTTTATTTTCATAAATTGAATAAATTAAATGATCACATAAAACATGTTACAAATATCATATTCTAAATTTATAATACATAAAATAGTTAGGACTATAACTTATATCATATAATATGATTTGAGTATGAGTAATTATATATTAATACTAATAAAATAATAATAATAATAATAAACTTTACGATGTAATTTATTTATTAACTAATTTTGAAAAACTATATTTTCATATAATTTTATATACTTATTTTATATATTATTTAGAATATGGTTTTTGTCATTCTTTAGAATATGGTTAAATCATATATAATCATATTTTATAATGAAGTTGTCTACTGATTTTATACATAAAAATAGTCTATTAATTTGACTACTCTATATTAGTTGACAAATAAATTTATATATTACGTTAGTGGGTGGCATTTATGTCTACTGATATTTATGATTTATTTAACTAAATTTATTTATCTAATCATCAGTCTAATCTTAAGTGGTACTAAGTGACATTTAATTCATCAATACATGTCATTTTTAGAAAGTTAGAATTAATAGTTAATCAAATTATAATGTTTCAGTTAAATATGTTTTCAATTAATAATATGACATATAAATATATAAAATAATGTATTTAGAAATCAAATTTTATCATTATAAATATATTATTTTGAAACAGAAAGAATTTTGTTTTTGAAACACACAGAGAGAATATATGTCTTGTTTTTGTCTTTAGCCAAAATATAATATACTAGTTTTATGTAAAAGAATTTAATAATTGTTAGAAAACATTGACTAGAATTACTAAACTTTCATAAGAATAATTAAGCATCAGAACCCACTAAATGAAAGATTAGATTCTCGTTTTCCACTTATTTCTAAATATATCAAGTCCAGCCAAACTGTAGCAACGTTATTTCATTCTACGGGTAGAACTAAAGAACAATATTATAAATTAGTTATTATTAGTATAAAAATATTCACTGAGAGCTTGAGAAACCTAGTTTTAGTTGATAATCAAAAATTATCCATTTATTTTGACTAACCATAAAAATTTATTCCCTTCATTTCAAATTGTTAGATGTTGTAAAGTTAAAAAGTCTGGTAGACTTTTTAGAATTAAAAAAAAAACTTATTCATTGAGGAAATTGTATTGCCTTCGTTTTTATTTTATTTTAAGTTTATGCAATATTTTTCTTAGCACCTCTTTACTGATTACTAACAAATGGTAAAAAATGCTTACCACCTTACATAAAAGTAGCCAAACAATGCATATATTGATTTATGACAACTGATTTTTTTTTTGTTATTGAGTGGAAGATTCAAACAAAAAATACTAATGTTTCTTTTTACCAAATAAACACTTGTGATGGAGCTTTATACTCTTTGGCTGAGATATGTAGCCATCAAACTCTCTGCATACACAGGCCACATAATGTGAGGATATAATGTGAGGTAGACACCGTCGCCGCTCGTGTGACAACAATATATAAATATACAATAAGATCATAAAATATGTGAGGATATATTTTTTTAAAGATCTATATTATTATTGTTATAATATTATTAAAACGTTGAATGATTTAATCTTTTGTGGGGTCCGACTCTAGCTTGAAACAGCTTTGTGTTCGATATGACGTAAAGCCTCCAAGTTATGACGGAAGATAGCACCGTCTTTTGTTTGCTTATAAAAAAAGAAAGAAATTCAAATTTTCTTCTAGTTCCAAAATTTTATGCCGTCAAAAAGAAAAAGAGTGAACACAAACATGGTGAGATATATTCATTCACATGAGTATATGTGTACTATATATTTCAATCTTAGCTCTGTGTGGTGGTGTATCTATGCATTGGATCTGAATAGAACACTATCCGTATTCGGGACAATGTAACACGTACACACGTGTTCGAGATTCGACGAGGACGGCGACAATGACCCACACAAAAAAGTATAATCCTTACTTTTTCTTATTCAAATAGTGTGTGTTTTTTTTAACTAATAATTTCTTATTAATAATGTATGAAAAATATTCTTCATCTTTTTCATTAAATAAAAACTACGGGTTTACCTAATATGACTAACAAATATATGACAATTAAATATTTTGAATAATAAAGATTTGATCTTGCATCGCATATCATTTTTATTCTTAAAAAAAATAAAATAAACACTTTAATCATATAATAAAAATTTTAGATTTTTCTTATATGATATACTTTGAATTTTTATGAACGATTATAAATTATTAAAAATGTTAAAATCTATATTAAAATTTTGTGATTAATGGTTTAAATTTTTGTTATAACTAAATATAAATGCTAATAAAATCATATAAATATGAAATCTCATTTAATATAGTCATATTAACTATATATATTTATATATTTCAATATATTTTAAATTAAAATATATATCATATAACATACATAAACATGTTAACTTCAAAATTTACATTGAGTAGGAAACCTCAATTAATAAATATTGCTATTAATAAAATAATATTTTGTTACAAAAAAATATAAATATATCAATAAAATCATATGAGCATGAAGCCTAAATAAAAAATATTCCTATTAAAAATATAATATATATATATATATATATATATTTCAATATATTTTAAATTAAAATATATATCATATAACATACATAAACATGTTAACTTCAAAATTTGCATTGAGTAGGAAACCTCAATTAATAAATATTGCTATTAATAAAATAATATTTTTGTTACAAAAAATAGAAATATATCAATAAAATTATATGAGCATGAAGCCTAAATAAAAAATATTCCTATTAAAAATAATATATATATATATATATAATGTAAATATCATTTAATTTTAATTATACACCATATAAAAATAAATAAATGATTATTTTGATTTTACCAATAAAATTTATTGTAAATAAAAATAGATATTTTTTTATTTATGTGATTACTCTAATTTAACTATATATGTAATAATTAATTTCTTCTCAGTTATTCAATATATTTATTATTGTATAATACATAAATAAGTACAAAATACATAATAATATGTACAAATAATTAATGATTTTGCATAATCGCGGATCTCAAATGTTATTTGATCATATCATTTCAAAAATTAAATTCTTAATATAGAAGTGAAATGGTGAATTATAACATACAAATGATATCATTGAAGTCCAATGTAAATTAAATAGATTTTAAAAAAATTAAAATATCAATAAACATGACCCTACTCATCAGTTTATATTGACGGTCCATGACTATATGTTTGGGGAATTATGACATGATTATTAAACAATCAAATTTAATATTCAACAGTTATTAGTATATAAATTTAATCATGCACATGCACGCAAGTAATCACCTATTGTGTAATACTCCCTCCATTTCATTATAATACATGTTTTAGAGAAAAAGTTGTTTCATAAAGATAAAGTTTTTGTGTTTTCTATAAAAGTATTACAAACTTCAAAAAAATAATTGACTTTATTGAGTTACTATTAGTAAAAAATTAATGAAAATTGAAAATTACATAAATTAGTACATTTATTATAATGATTTAATGGGTTTTTTTAACATGTGTGAAAAATCAAAAAATATATTTTTAAGAAACAAATGGAGTATTTGCTAACAACTTAACTTATAAAAATTTTGTTTCAACATTTATTGTTGATTGAAGTCAGATCAGGAACTCGTAAATTAAAAAATAACAAAAACTTGATCAAGACAATAAGAGATAATATATATATAAAGAAATATTCTATGGTAATTCTAAAATGTTTTAATTATAAATATAATACATAACGATCAAAATAACTGAAATAAGTTTTATCAAAAAATACATTTATATTTCTAATGTTCACTAATCTATAATTAATGTATAAATTTGAGGAGTTGAGTTTTGGAAGAGGGGTTTAGAAATTAGAAAACAATAATTAAAATTTTAAATAATAATATCAAAAATAAATTTTTAGATTTCAAAATAGAATTAAAAAATTGAACTGAAAAAGAAATTGGAAATATTTTTATATATTTATAAATTAATAGTATAAAAGTTTTTTTTAACTCAAATAGGACACCGACGAAAATTAGATTTAACTCATCCACATAGAAAGAACAATTGACTGAAGGAGTCTTTATGAGTGTACTTTTTACTTTTCTGCATATTTTCCTTAGTTATATCGGCCAGCTGATCTGTAAGACCTATCGCCTTCAATATATGAACCGAGAGCACCAGATTAGGCGTGCCATGAACATCTTTCATACGTTATTCATTCAAAGGTCTAGCGAGTTATCATTTCCACCTATCATATGTAGACATAAGACTTTTAATGCTTTGATCAATCAATTGTGTGAAGTATGGGCACAATAATTAAGTTTCACTTGTCAGTTGGTGAAAAGTTACAAAAATGAATAGTTTTATCCCATCTAATGAGACCTGGCATGATTCATTCGATACCATAAATTGGGGTGTTGTGTGGTTGCATTGTTCCTAGCTAGTTGCCTTACTGCCTCATAACTTGTGTGTACTACATTTTCTCAGTCTTGTATATTTCAGATCACTGACATGAGTTCAAGATCGGTCGGTTGTGGCCTTTCTCCTCCTCCTAACCATCCAGTCTCTAGTGTGTGGCCACGCTATCGGAAAATATGAACCTAGAGCCATATCGCCTAATCTTTGGATTTTTGGCCTAAAAGCATGATTAACTCCAATTTCTTAACTGAGATTCTTAACTTATATTTTTTTTACATTTTTCCGCTAAGAACCGGTTCTTAGAACTCTTAAATAAGAGTCAGCTTTTAACTTTTCTTAGTTTTTAAGAATCCCAGTTAAGAAACTGGGGTTAATGATGATCTAAAATCTAATATTATTTCTGATCTTACATACCCATAAACCCCAAGATCTAGTTTAACCCAAGGAAAGTCATTCTTCAAAAAACAAATAAAAATTGGACGATACATAAAATGTTTACGTGATAGAGATGATATTTATCACAAACATATTCTCTTACTGAAGTCATGTTGTATTTTATTTGTGAGTTTTGTTTTGTTTTGTAATTGTTATCTGTGAGTTTTTCTTGTAGAAACTACTGACTTTCTCCAAAATACATAGAGTTAGTTCTTCTCTGACTTTGACTCTTCTCTCTTTAGCTTCTACTATTGTTGTATGTTCACTTCTTATTTAGAGCAAGTACATTGAGGGTTCATAAGGGAGGTTCACACAGTTTTCTAGATGAACAGTGATGAATCCGTGCCTTTGGGGTTCACTCTGGTGAACCCGTATCACCACTGTTCACGACACGTGGCGGTCCGCGATTGGTCTATCTTTTTTTTTTTTTTAAAAAAAAAAAGAAAAAAGAAAAAAGAAAACAAAAAAAATTAATAATAAAAAAATGAAAAGATGAACCCCAAGGGGGGGTTCATTGATGTGGATGCCCTTAGACATCTTTCTCAAACTAAATGAGACTAAAATCCTTTATTAGAAACAATCATGGTTGAACTTGTGTTTAAACAAACAGAAGAACAAACAAGAACTATATAAGGGGCTTTTTTTAGTTTAATGTTTTGTTTTTCCTTCTGGTATTTTTGTTAACTTTTTGTTGTGAACTTTTACTAAGCGGATTTTTAGCAAATATATAAAAAAAAAAAGAATTTGCTAGGAGGAATTTCTATAAATGGGGCCTCTAAAATCTATTTTTAATACGTTTTAGTCAAAGAAAACACGGCTCTGTCTACGTGTATATATATGCCTTCTTGCACCTCAAAACTTACAAACCTGTAAAACATTTTGTACCTTTCACCATTTGTTCTCACACACTCTCTCTCTCAAGTCTGATCTTTCTAAGCAGAAATTTAAAGTTTTTGACGAATCACAACTCGTTGAGGTGGTCTTACAAAAGGACAAATCAACCCAAAAAATAATAATTTCTCCCACCCAAAAGCCAATACATCATGAAGTTCTCAATCTCAGCAATAAAGCAGGTACAACCAATCTTGAGCTTCAAGAACAAACTATCCATGGTCAACGTAAACTCTTTCCTCCGCCCCCAAGAAAAAGTCGTCTTCGTTATGGGAGCCACTGGCTCCGGTAAGTCTCGTCTCGCCATCGACCTAGCAACTAGGTTTCAGACAGAGATCATAAACTCCGACAAGATCCAAGTTTACAAGGGCCTCGACGTCCTTACAAATAAAGTAACACCACAAGAATGCCGAGGCGTGCCTCACCACTTGCTCGGAGTATTTGACTCCGAAGCTGGTAACCTAACAGCCACTGACTTCTGCCGCCTTGCGTCACAAGAAATCTCAACACTCTCAGCTAACAACAAGCTTCCTATAGTAGCTGGTGGGTCAAACTCATACATAGAAGCACTTGCGAACCACTCGTCTGGATTCTTGTTAAACAAGTACCAATGCTGTTTTATATGGGTGGATGTTTCCTTGCCCGTTCTTAACTCCTTTGTCTCAAAACGTGTCGACCGCATGATGGAAGCAGGACTACTCGAGGAAGTAAGAGCAGTACACGACCCGAAAGCCGATTATTCGGTCGGGATACGACGAGCTATAGGAGTCCCCGAGCTTCACGAGTACTTATGTTACGAATCTCTAGTGGACCGTGCTACGCAGACAAAGATGCTTGACGCAGCGGTTAAAAAGATCAAAGAGAACACAGAGATACTAGCATGTCGACAGTTACTTAAGATTCAACGTCTAAGCAAGAAGTGGAAGTTGTCTATGCACCGCGTGGACGCAACGGAAGTGTTCTTAAAAGATAAAGAAGAAGAAGCAGACGAGGCTTGGGAGAATCTTGTAGCGAGACCGACCAAGAGAATAGTCGATAAGTTCTGTAATAACCAAGTGATGAAAAATGATGATGTTGAGCACTGTTTGACCACCATTGGAGCGGCGTCTTACGGCGGAGGAAGTGGACGTAGGGCTCACAATATGATATGATAAGGTTTTGTCTTTTGGTCGTGTGATGCTTTTTGGAGTGTAAGTGTTTGAGATTTTCGCATGTGTGGTGGTGATTCGCCGGAGGTTTTTTTTTTGCAACGTACAGGTGTGTGACATAGTACCTCCCGGAAAAAAAAAAACTATTTTGTTTTGTCTCTTTTTAATGTTTGTATAGTTGATATTCGCTTATATTAATTGTTTGATACCTATTTGACTACGAGCTCACGATAACCGAAAGTTATCATTCCTTGTGCCACGATATCGAACTTATGTGTATCGTTTAATATAAAAACCAATATTTTAATTATTTCTTTTTTTTGCTGTTTTTGGTATCTCTTGGCCTTACATTTACGCATTCATGTTATTGGTTGAAGCTAATAAAATGTTTTTCTTTGATAAAACAGTTAGTATGCCCACTATTATGAACCCTCACTGAGAAAAGGAAACAATGAAGCTACAAGGCATATATATTATGACCTTAGAGCAGGATTAACCGGGGTCTCTTAAGGTGGGATTCTTAACTTTTCTAAGAGACGTATCTTAGCTTTTAACTATGAAAACCTAAGAACCGTCTCTTAAATAAGAACCATAAGAGTCGTCTCTTAGCGGGAAAAATGTAAAAAAAAAAAAAAAAATTAAAAAGACAAATTTTACGTTAAGAACCCTACCTTAAGAGACCCGGGTTAATCATGATTAAATTTATAATTTTTTTTTGTGTGTGACGCTGAAGTTATCGTCAATATTAAATATTTTATTGGTGATAAACATCTTTTAAAAAAATTGTCAATGCAAATGCAAAATGAAGAGAAGGAAACAAGGTTAGAAGCATAGTATGCAAATCGTGTTCAGTATCAGAAATCGTAATCCTAATTGTATGTTATAGTTTTGACAATAGTAACCCTAAATGTAATATAAAAACGGTTTTGGACCTTGTGAAGTTATGAAAGGGATAATCATGCTCTAATGGGCTTGTAGTAAGTTTTGGAATCGTTCAAATTAAAAATCACCTCTGATAAGTTTTTCGAATACTCGCCGAACCAAGACCACCTCTATTGAAAATTTCTAACATTCGCAGTTATGAATGGAGGGGCATAACAAAGGCAGTTTCCCGCACATGCGTTCTCACCGCACTAAATCATCATTCACGTTTTTCTGCTTTTAAAATGTAATTAGCGGAAGATCTGCATGCAATTCAATTATTTTTTGTCTTTTTGTGAGAAAAGCAAGTGATCTGCATGCAGTTCTCGCTCATTATACCAAATCAAAACGGATCAAGTGCAAATCATGTGTGAGAAAGCAGATCAAGAATATCAAATAATTTATTATAGTTAGAATGGTAAAAAAAATAGATTGCCTATTTAAACAATAAAAATTACAATAAAAATTAAAATATATTATATAATACAATAACATAAATAGTAATAAATATTGAACTAAATCCATTTTATTATAATTTTTAAAATCAAAATACGAAAAAACATTAGCAATTAACAAAATACATCTATTTTTATTAACTATATTTAAACCATGATATTATACATTGACATAATACATATTATAATTTTTTTGTTCACTAATACATATTATATATTAAAAACAACAATCATCATATAAATAATATTAACTAAATATAATATTTATATGACGAAATAAGAGTAAAGATATATAGACCACTGAAAGTGCCTATTGATAGACGAAGATTACAATAATATTAATACTTTGTAGCAATCATTTATATATATGATATCAAATGTTTTATTTATAATGTTATGTAATTGCATTGTATTGTGATTTAAATATGTATATTAACGGGAAGAGTATATGTATTTCGTTAATTGCTAATCGTTTTTGACATCTTAATTTTAAAATTACATTAACATGACTCTAGTGCAATATTTATTATTTTTTATGTATTGTGTTATATATATTATATTGTATTATAATTTTTAATATATAATCTAATTTTATTTGAACTGATTTTATCATTCTAAACTTAGTAATTGTTTGATCTGTATTTTTCATGCATGATCTACTTTGATCTGCAACGCTTTAACTGTTTTTTACCATTCGATATATATAATTATATATATCGTTCTGTTCCGTGTAGCTACAAATTTAAAACAGTTGAAGAAAATGAAATTGTTGAACAATTATAGTATAAAAGTGACAAGAGGGAATCTTTAAGTTGGGAAAGGGGAAGAGTCGAAGAAAGAACAAGGAAAAGAGAAAGGACATGCGCGTGGCTTGTGAGTGAGTTAAGAAGTCTGTATCAGCGAGTTGGAGAAAGCGCACGCACGCACGCGCAGTTTAGTTTAAGATCTTCCGTACACAACAAAAACAAAAGCGTGTGGAGAAGGTTGCATCAATCATAAATGACGTTCGTACAGTTGTGACTGAGAGGCATTCATTAACTATATAATAATACTATAAATCGAGTATTATTACTTGGTTATTGTTATTTGTCATGGACCCAACTATTAAATTTGATTGTACAGACGTCAAGTCATAACGCATCTTAAGAGAAAGAAGGAGGTGATGAACTAAATAGCACTAAACAAATGTCATAAGGAGGCAGCATCTGATGTCTGTCTTTTCCTTTTTTGTTTTGGTTTATAATTTTTTCTTTTCTTTGAGAATATGGGTTTGTTAATATCTTTTTTTTTCATATCCATAATTGAAAATAATAAATAAAATTTAAATTGCAGTCTTTTTTATTGTAATCTGATTTTAAATCAAGAAATCATGATAAGTCTAAAATTAATATGATATGTAAATCACCAAAGATGGACTGTTTGATTTTTTTCTCTACAATTGCTACACTTCAGATGCTTAATTTGATAATAATGAAATAATATTCAAATGGTAAAATCAGCTTATTGACAATTAATTTAAGTTAAAAATATATAGTAAACCCAAATTTAAATAGGTCAACAATTTGAAAGGAACTTAAAGTACTAATTGAAAATATGTTTAGGACTTGGATTCTTATAATTCGCATTAGTGACTTGACTATATAGTCGGCTATCCCTATTTAAATTGGAAAGTATTATCAGCCATGATTAATTCTGATAAGATTGATAAAAATTTTTATAGCTAATAAAACACTACTACTAAACAATAAGAAAATTAACGATGATAATGTTATGACTATATGATGATGGATCCATGTTGCCACTATAAGAAAAACGAAACAGATTGTTTTTTAGAGATTTAAACATGAAACAATGAAAAATTAATGGTTGAAACTGAGCCTTGCAAATACCTAAAGCTGTTCTTTATTTATCCCCTCTCTTTCTTGTCTCATATACCTCTCAATATTCTATATATTTATCGTATTGTAACCCAAATAGAAAATGTGCTACTATATATTTTTGGAGAAAATGACGAATCTTTCCCTAAAAGCTTTTATAAAATAAACAGTCTTTTTGTGGTGCGCTAGGTATTAATTTACAGATTTTATTGGTCTAACTTGTATGAGTTACTCTTTTATTCCTTCTTTATTATTTTTCCATAATCCTATTGAATTCTACATATATTCCTTATCGGACCATGCTTATCTAGTTATCTATAAAATTCTTTCCACTATTTTCAATGGGATTTGTTGTTACAAACCAACATATTTTATTAGAAGAGTAAAAAATGCAAAAAAATGACAATTTGATATCTTTCGTGTCACTACATCTAGAGTTTAAAAAAACTAGAGTTTAAGCAGGTAAATGACATATTGGATGTTTAAAATGATTTTAATTACTAGTATATTATTTTATATAATTTAATAACGCTATATAATTTATTTCAATGAATAATATAATACGTTTAGTAAAAATAAGGAAATCTGATAGTGACGATTTAAAATGGTATTATGGGTAAATAACAATCATAAACCTAAAAGAATTAGTATGAAAGTACGGGAATATGAATTTATGAACCAACGCTCTTAGCTGTCTGGAATCTAACAGTTGCAGAATTTTAGGCCTTCGATTTTGTATGTCTTCTTCTCTTTTAGATGTGCTTTTTCTTTAAAAGCCCATTTGGGGTTTATGGTCTGGTTTTTATTATTCTTAGCTTTTTTATGCGTACAAGAAGAATTTAAAAGGTCAACATCAACTTTTGCAAATGGAGCCTATGCTCAATGCGAAAGTTCAGTTCTATGCAAGATAAATACAAAAAGTAAAGAAAATAATAATCTTTTTTTATAGAAATTTTCGGTTACGACCTTACTGGAACAGAAAATAATAATTTCTATAACAATTTTATTCCAAAGAGGGGGTTGTTTTTTTTACTTGCAAAAGAGTGAGTTATTCTACGTAAAGTTTTCATCTTTCTTCTTTTCCGGGTGCCTTGACGTCTTTATTTTTTTATGTATAATGTATTTGGATTTTTGCTAAACAAAACTTATAAAGAAGAGGCATGTTACAAATATATTATTGGAATCGGTCCAGGACCGGCTTTGTCCATGGACATCTAATTCTCATCATAATTTTAACTTCAAAATAGAAGATGAACTTTAATTAATCACCAAATTTTATCAAAAAAAAAAAATGATGAACTTTAATTAATAATATGTCATCCAAGATACGTTAATCTAGTGATGTCACCTGGTCGATTGAAAAACAATATTAAAATTCTCACTAAAGACATGTTTAACTATTGCTTTTGAATCGGTCCAAGCTAATTTTAGAGTTCAGTTTGATTTTTTGTATTGTTTAACAAACTAAGGAAGCAGTGGTAGTTTGTTGACAATATATAGTGGAATAAGGGGGGGGGAGGGGTTAAATTTTAAATTTGAGCGTTATTGGGAACTAAGAGCATGTTTAACCCTAAGAATCCTTTAGGGATATTTTTTTTTCTTTAAAAAGAATCAATCGCGGGCCGCCACGTGTTAGTGGGGTCCGCGAACAGTACAAAAACCCCTTTAAAACAACTCTTAATTAAGAGTTTTAGAGCATGAACAACCCTCTCTTAGTTTTTTTTTTTTTTTTTTTAAATAAAAATAAAAACGGATCAATCGCGGGCCGTCACGTGTCAGTGGGGCCCGCGAACAATGCAAGAACCCAACTAAGAACATCTCTTAATTAGGAGATTTAAGAGGTGGTTCTTAAGGGATTTAGCGGGTCCCATCCGCTAAGAGCCCCCTTAAGAACCCTCTTGTTCATGCTCTTAGGAGGTGGTTCTAAAGGGGTTTGGTGGACCCCACCCGCTAAGAACCCCTCTTAATCTTGCTCTAAGTTGAGTTTGTAACAAGAAGAGAACGAGACTATATCTTTATATTAAAACGGGATCAGATATCTTAAGTTTCACCAAACACCTGGGATAGGATTAGTGGTCTTGAAAAGTAACTTAACTAACCAACTATACAAAATAATAGTAATACAATAGTAGTGTTCGACTGTTAGGATAAATTTTAAAAGTGTTTTTTTGTAATACTACGGAAAAAAAAGTAAACAGTAAAGAACAAGATCAAGAATCAAAAATAGTTTATTATTGATCAAGATCAAGACATTAAACAAAACCGTTGTAGACGATTAGAGAAAGCGCTAAACCTAGGAAAATCAACATGTAATTCAAAATTGTAGAAAGATAGATGTTAAGGGTTTATGAAGAATAGTTCTAGCAATCAAATCACAATTAATCAAGTCAATCAATTTTTGTTGCATGGACTATCTATGCCTAAATCCTAGAATTCTAAATTTCTTTGCGAATTATCAGTCCAGATAAGCATTAAGAATATATTCGATAATTTCACTAAATACATGCACAAAAATCTCTTCACAAATAGATATTTAATTCATCTAAGATTAGTTTAGGCAATCAACTTTCGTGTCAACTAATTTTCCTAAAATCTAAATTTCATGTTATCAATCCTAATCTAGCATTAAGAGCAATCCAGATGAAGAATTCAATAGATAAACCTAGCAACTCTATTCAATTTAGCAATTCATCATAAACCCTAGAAAACCCTAATCGAAAAGGTAGTTTACTCAGACATGATTAATGAAACACAAATCATGATTTGAATAAACTGCATAAATCAAAGTAAGAGATACATGAGTTCAAAATCTTCTATGTTGAGTTTTGATTTTTTCTCTCTAAATATAATATTAAGTGTAGCCCAAACAATGGCTTTAGAACAAGGGTGTTGACCGACACCAAGGTGAGTGGTGATCGACACCAGCTCCTTTGGTCGATTCCAACTTGATCTTTTCAGCAATGATTTTCTTAATGCTCAAAATTGCTCTAGAATCTCTAAACTCGCATAAAACTTACATACACCTACAAAGACTTGAAAAACGACGCAGAACTTACATTAAAGACTCTAGAAATAAGACTTATATCATGGTCAAAAACCTATAAAACCATGGTATATCAAATCTACATCATGTTTCGACATAATAAGAACGCCACAACCAACACACTCCGCAACTATCTTCCACCTTCTTCAGGCATAAAAGAAGTTGTAACACAATCTGGCTGTATGTTATCGCCGTTGTGATACCATTTTAATCTTCTTCATCAATGTTGTACTAATCAAATTTATAGCTCACGCTCAAAAAATGTGTGAAATAAAGATTAAAATCGATATAAATAATAAAACATATATAAATGTTGTTATGCACGAAGCTCGATATATATATATATATATTATCTTTCTGACAAAACATATCAATTTAGATACGTTTTTTAATAATAAAATTTTTCATAAATATAAGTGTGGAATCTGCTTTGTAATAATATAATAGGAGTATGTTGGTATTATTGAAAAATACATATTAGAAAATAGTAGCTTTTTTTTTGGTCAACAGAAAATAGTAGCTTTCCATCTTTGCAAATTTCCCCGTTAGTTTTGTATATAGACTGCAAATTCTTACTAAAATTGCTTAGGGAAAAGCAGTTCTAATTAACATGTTGAAAAAGACCTTTTGAACATGCTTGAGGTTCACATCTGTTATATATTAAAGAGAAGCATTACAACTTTTTAAGGACACGTGACAGTAATAATATAATTCTTAAAATCACTAAAGAATTAAGTTGGTTCATCTAAACGTATACAATCGTTTTTATTAAACTAATCATAAATTCATTATTAATGTGCAAAAAGACGTTTCATTCTTTCCTTAAATAACAGCTATGAAATTACCTAATATAATTAGTATATATATATATATTGAAATTAATATTTTTGAATAATAAAGATTTGGTAACAATTTTTATATATTTCATCATTTTTTAATTTTATATTATTAAAGTAAATTAAACAATCATATGACCATATAATAAAAATTTAGATTTTTATATATTATATTTTGAATTTTTTAAAATTACTTTAAATGACTAAGATTGTTAAATGTCTCACATATAAACTTTTTTGATCAATGGTTTAAATATTTATAACAAGATTGATCATAAAAATATATGAATAGAAATTATCATTTAATAGATTCATATTAAAAGTATATATATTTAAAATTGTATAAATTAAATTATATACCATTAAAATAAATATTTTAATTTTTATATTTGCATTGAAAAAGTATTAGGAACTTAATATTTTCATTTATCATTTGCATTGATTTTTTAATATTATTAAAAAATTCTATTATTATTAAAAGTCCACATTGAAATTTTAGTTTTCAGCAGTTTAGTATTTTTGTTATAAAAATGATCATAAAATCACATGGATAAGAAAATATATTTAATATATAATCATATTAAAATTATATTATATATGTATGTGAATATCATTTAAATTTAACTATATATCATAGAAAATATGTAAATATTATCATTTTGATTTCATAAAAAAGAATGTAAATAAAAAGAAAGATTATTTAGATTTATGTGTTTGTGCCAATTTAATTGTATATGCAATAGTTATTTGCTTCTCAACTATTCAATAGATATTTATTATTTTATAATATGTAAAAAATATAAAATAAATAATAGTGTACCGAATGTTCATCTTGCGGAAAATGTGGACCAGTATTTATAATAATTATTACTATCATAAATCCTTTGCATTTCCTTTTCTATTTTGATCATACATGGGCTGTATATGGCCCAATCATAAATTATTTTTATTGGGTATATACTTCACAAAGAAAGAAGTTCTGACAATTTTCAGGATTTGGAAGCTGAGGACGAAAGATGTCACCGCCATAAACACAAGCCTCCTGACTCTGACATGTGATCCACTCAAAAATTAAGGTTAGAGTTAAACCTAACGTAATAACCAAGCAATATATAAAATGAATAGTTACTAATGATTTGAAAATTGAAATGTGTTTGTTATTGATATTTGAATCTGATAAAATGAATAAAATGTAAGAAGTTTGGATTTCCCTCTCTTTCTCTTTTAACGTCCCTTTATAACTTTCTGAGAGAGATCGTAACGTACGTCGACTTGAACATATCCAACGTTATTAATACTACCTTTAATGCTTCGATCTCTTTTACGTTTTATGTTGACTCAGTCATCTCGATATTGAATTTATTTTGAACTTAGGATCCTCGTTGTTTTTGGGCCTATTTTCTTGTAATGGGTCTTTAAGCTATTAGGTCAGATCCTTGAACCATGTTTGGACTAAGGTGAAATCCACCTTCAAAAGTAGCCCGCTAGTCTGGCGTGTCACCGATCGTTAACCAGGTCGGATGCTGATATTGACCTATATAATGTATTTGTGACCGACGGTATATGAATTTTAAAACACTATTCGGTAATTTGGTTTCCTACCTTAATTTTGAAGTTTTATTGATGTAATCAAGGGATCTGATTTTTCTTCCTTGGAGAGTTGATCGTCTTGACGTGACAATCATTTTCTTTGTGGTTTTTGATTTTCGAATTATAAACTCCTTGTCTTCATTCTTTGTTCCTTGGAAAGGTAAATTTTACTCTCTCTCTCTCTCTCTCTCTCTCTCTCTCTCTCTCTCTCTCTCTCTCTCTCTCTCTCTCTCTCTCTCTCTCTCTCTCTCTCTCTCTCTCTCTCTCTCTCTCTCTCTCTCTCTCTCTCTCTCTCTCTCTCTCTCTCTCTCTCTCTCTCTCTCTCTCTCTCTCTCTCTCTCTCTCTCTCTCTCTCTCTCTCTCTCTCTCTCTCTCTCTCTCTCTCTCTCTCTCTCTCTCTCTCTCTCTCTCTCTCTCTCTCTCTCTCTCTCTCTCTCTCTCTCTCTCTCTCTCTCTCTCTCTCTCTCTCTCTCTCTCTCTCTCTCTCTCTCTCTCTCTCTCTCTCTCTCTCTCTCTCTCTCTCTCTCTCTCTCTCTCTGTGTTTGCGCTTTCGCCATGATTCCCTCTCTCTTCAGTGTTTAATCATCGCTTGGATTTTTATCTCTTTGTTTTCCTTTGCTCGGGATGAGTCCTCATTTTTAGGCATATATTCTTCGTAATGAGCATTTGAACTATTGGGCCAGATCCTTGAACTAGGTTTAGTAGGATGAAACTAGGGCTGCAAATTTGAACTGAACCAAAATTTTCGATTAGTTCGATTTAGTAGTTTTTTTTTAAAGTTGGTTTTCGGCTTTGTTCGATTCGGCAATTGGTCATGTTGGTTTTCTTAACAAAAAATATAACCAAACCATAACAAGAACTTGAACCGAAATAACCTAAATTAAATGAACTTATTCGAATTTTAATAAAATTAAAACAAATATTATGGAAAGTAATAACTCCAGTGGGATTTTCAAAACCGACCGTACTTTATTTTGAGTTAATCCAGTAAGATATATATTGAACCAAATTAATTGAAAACTAAACCACCCAAACCAAATTATCTGAACTACCCGAACCCACATGCCTAGGTGAAAATTACCTCTGACACTTGATTTCTAATCAATTTGGTTTGATTGTCAAAAACAAATCGCATATGAGATTGTGCAATTTTGCGTAAAGCTAAACACGAATTCCGATCTATTCTGAATCAATTTTAAATTAAAATATTGGAGATAGATGCGTTTTGGGTTTAGTCTAATCATGTTTGCTCCAATTTAAAACTATGAAAATAAATAATTTGATTGATTTTTTTAACTAATTTGGGATGCCTTTAGTAGTTTTATAATATGTTTTATTTGTATCCCGTGATTAATAGTATTTTTAAAATGGAGAAAATGTCAACTAAACTATACCAGTAAGATTTTTTTTTTTTTACTTTTTTATAATATAGTTTATTTAAATTTATTTACATAGAAAAATTAGTTTTGTTTATTTGAAATGATTTAGCTTGATGAAATTTTAATTATAATTTATTTTTGATATACTTATGTTTTTGTTTGATATATTTTTGGGAAATTTCAGTTCTACCATAAGTTTAATACAACTTTTCGGATTTACAATTAGTAAATGAATATTTTCAAAAATACCTTAAATTTATAATGAAAATAAACTAAACTAATTTTTCTAAATATTTATAAAACATTTAGAAACTCAATCCCACCCATTTACACTAAACCCTAAACAAGAATCACTAAAATGTAAACCCAAATGTTAATATATTTTTGATTGAGTGTACTTTTGAAAAGTGATACTTAACTTGTGGTATTTTAGCAATTTCTCTATATTTTTGGCAAATTTCTTATTTTTATATTTATTTTATTTAATATTTTTTGAAAAAAAATCTCATAAAACTTTATAGCCATGTTTAGATTGAACGTGACTTTAAAATATATGATCAACTTTGTTTCGGGCCACACTCATAATTTGAGTAACTGGATTGGACCAGACAAGACCAGACGAGACTTATTCATGACATCCCTTGACGTCGATCATGTGTCTTCATTGTCGACAGAACTTTCGAATTCCTACGACTGGTTCTATTGGTAGGCTTACCTCAGTCACTAGTTCTAGTAATTTTCTATGGGAGCATGACCGACAAACAGTGTGTAAAGTTCTTGTCAGCATTGGGAATGGCACCAAATCGAATATATGGGCAGAAAACTGGAGAATCGATACGACCCCTTGACCTCCGATGTACGATGTACGAGGAAGATAGTCCAGTCAACTTGGCTTATCTACTTTACTACTTGTAAGTGGGAGGAGCAGATGGAATGTGGGCTTACTTAGAAGAACCTTTGCACCAGCGGATATTCAACGAATAATGCTGATTCAACCTTTGGTGGATACTGAGGATTCTATCAAATGGGGTTTCAGTTTCACTGTGAACGGTGTGTATTCTACTCGTAGTGGGTACAAAATTTTGGAGTCATTAATTGATTTTCATTACCCTCACACGAGATCTTTACCACCGATTGAGAAGAAGTTTTGGAGCAGTATATTAGACTATTCGAGCTATTAAACCGGATTGGTTAAGTGTCAATAATAATTGGTTCTTAGTATAAATAGTAAAACCATATTGTAACAAACTTTATGAGAAATGATAATAATTTTTTATAGTTTTAAACTTGAGCAAACATGTTCACATTCATCAAATTGCTTTATAGTTTTAATCTAATCATGTTCACAGTCATCAAATTCTCCAACGCAAGTAGCTCCTATGGTTGCTGCTTATACCAATGGACATAACAAGGGCCAAAATCGAATGGTTTGTTTTTAATGTGAGAAGTTGGGACATACAATAAATAGGTGCTACAAACTACATGGCTATCCACAAGGTTATAAACCATCATGGTCATCTATTAAACCGCTATCTCAGTCCTCTTAGAAGACTATGAAACAAAATAATTCTTGGCCCCATAACAAGAGAATGTAGCAAATCTGATGGTACAAGAATCTGGTCGTGTATCTCTGCATGATCCACAAGGTGGTTATCTAGGGAACATCACTTCTGATCAAGTCCAACGTCTTCTAAGGGTTCTACATATGACTCCTTCCTCTGGTCAGAACAGTTGTAATCAGATTTCAGGAACTAAAGTTCACTTTAGCAGATGGGACAGCTTCAACTTCTCAACCACAACCTCACCTCACTCCTTTACCATTACCAAAACCAGGTACCATTTCCCATATCATAGCCTCTTGTTCTTCTGTTGGAATCAAAGACCGCCTTACTTTACCTGCACAATCATGGATAATAGATACATGGGCTAGTTGTCATGTTTGTTTTGATCTTAGTCTTTTCACTTCGACTAACAATATCACAGACACCTCTGTCACTTTTCCTAATGGCAACACTCTCCCCGTTACCATTTCTTGTTCCATTTCCTTATTTGAGAATCTCATTCTCACATCTGTTCTCTATGTTCCAAGTTTTAAATTCAACCTTCTCAGCGTCAGTGCTCTCACCAAAAACACCTCTACTTCAGTCCTATTCTCTTCTGACATTTGTCTCATTTTCCCTTTCAATTCTTTTGTGCTTCAGGAGCATATTCTAGATTACACGATTGGGAGGGGTAATCTTCACCAAAATCTTTATGTTCTCCAATCCCTTGAAGCACAATATTTCCCCCCTTCATCTCTCAATCAAGTCTGCAGTATCTCATCAGAAATTTGGCATCAAAGACTTGGCCATCCATCCCATTCTAAACTACAAACTTTATCCAAATTGTTAGACATTCCCACTGACAAAACTCTTGATTCTCTTTGTCATGTTTGTCCTCTTGCTAAACAAAAACGTTTGTCATTTCATTCTTCAAATAAACTTTACCCTGCTCCTTTTGACTTAATTCACATGGAAATATGGGGGCCATTTCATATTCAAAATCCTGAGGGTTATAAGTATTTCTTAACTTTTGTTGATGATTGTACAAGGGTAACTTGGATATATCTTTTACCTTCGAAGAGCTTTGTTCTTGATATCTTCCCTGATTTGTTGAAACTTGTGGAAACCCAATATCACACCAAAGTCAAAAGCATAAGATCAAATAATGCACCTGAGCTCAATTTTTCTTCTCTTTTAAAACAATATGGTATCTTTCACTACTTCTCTTGTGCTTATACACCCCAACAAAACTCGGTTGTTGAAAGAAAACATCAACATATCTTAAATGTTTCTAGAGCTCTCCTTCCAATCCAATGTTCCTCGTTTATTCTGGGGTGATTGTGTCTTAACTTCTATTTATCTCATCAATCGTACACCTTCTCCCTTTTGAAAAACAAATCCCCTTTTGAGCTCCTTATGTCCAAGTTACCTACCTATGATCATCTTAGAGCTTTTGGATGCCTATGTTTCACCTCCAATCTTTTAAAAGATCGCCATAAATTTTCACCTCGAGCCTCTAAATGTGTTTTTTCTAGGATATCCAAGTGGATATAAAGGTTATAAGGTTCTGAACTTAGAGACAAACACTATTTCTATCGGATTCATGAGACTGTTTTTCCTTTCAAGATAATCCCAAAGTCTCAGATATATTTGATCAGTCTGTCTTACCTCTTCCTGCTCCTGAGTCCCTCTTTCATGCTTCATTTGAAGCTGTCCCGGATGATTTCCTTTCCACGATAAATGATTGTGATCCTATCATTCCTAATTCAGATGATTCCAATCAACTTGTTACAAATCATGTCACTTCTCCTCCAGTTTCTCAGGACTTTCCTGATCAGGTTCCTCAAGAATCTTCTGATCATATTCCTCTTGTTTCACTTAGATCAAAACGACAGACAAAAGCCCCTGCATATCTGGATGAATATCATTGTTATCTCCTCAACCAAACTTCGAATTATACTTTACATCCTACTCACACCACGTCCTATCCCTATCAGCTTTTCTTACCTATGAAAACCTTGAACCTTCCTATAAACATTTTGTTCTGTCCATTTATACCTCTTCTTTACTCACGACTTATACTGAAGCTGCCAAGTCTATAGAGTTTACAAAGTCAATGAAATATGAAATGACTTCCTTGGAAGACATTGGCACATGGTCAGTTTGTGAACTTCCTGAAGGTAAACGCCATGTTGGTTGTAAATTGGTACACACCATCAAATATAACTCTGATGACACTGTGGAAAGATACAAATCTCGAGTGGTTGCAAAAGGATACACATAACTTGAGGGTCATGATTACATAGATACATCCTCACCAGTAGCTAAACTTGGTATATTTCGCATATTGATGAAGTTAGCTGCTCTTCAAGACTGGTATATTACACATCTTGACATCAGTAATGCCTTCTTGAATGGAGATTTGGAAGAAGAGATTTATATGACCTTACCACCTGGTTATACACAATTAACTGGGAAAATGGTTACCAAGAATGATGAATGAAAACTTCACAAGTCTCTATATGGTCTCAAACAAGCCTTGAGACAGTGGAACCATAAATTCACTTATGTTATTACTTGTGCAAGGTTTTCTCAGACTCATGCTGATCATTCTCTCTTTGTTTGTCATGACCCTTCTGCATATATTGTTATCATTGTTTATGTGGATGATATCTTGCTAATGGGCAATAATGATGCTGCTATAACATAGTTTAAAGATGTTTTGAAGGATGCTTTTAAACTTTGAGATATTGGTCCAGCTAAATATTTTCCTGGTTTTGAGATTGCTAGAAACAACACTAGCATATCGATTAATCAGAGGAAATACACTATTGAGCTAATTGATGATGTTGGTCTTCTTGGTTGTAAACCAGTAAGTGTTCCTATGGATCCTACTTTGAAGTTATCCGAATCAGAGGGTACATTGTTGGAAGATGCCTCTGTTTATAGACGTTTGGTGGGCAGGCTCTTTTATTTGACTCATACACGACCTGATGTCACAAACTCTGTCCACAAGCTAAGTCAATACATGGCTCATCCTAGGGATACACATTTACAAGCAGCTACAAGAGTCCTCCGATATTTGAAGAATGCACTTAGTCAAGGTCTGTTCTATTCTTCTACACCTGGCAATGCTCTTACTGCTTTTTCTGATGCAGACTGGTCTGCTTGTCCGGATACGCGAAGATTTGTTTCTGGTTATTGTATGTTTCTTAGAGATTCACTCATATCTTGGAGATCCAAGAAGCAACCAACTGTTTCTCGTAGCAGTTCTGAAGCCGAGTATAGATCTATGGCTGATGCTACTTGTGAACTCATTTGGATTCACAATCTTCTTACTGATCTTCATTGTGTACTGTCTGGACCAGCTACTCTATACTGTGACAATCAGTTTGCGTTACACATTGCTGCAAATCCCGTGTATCACGAGAGGACAAAAGACATTGAAAATGATTGTCACATTGTTCGTGAGAAGTTGCAGAGTGGTTTTCTCAAGACTTTACATGTGCAGAGTAGTCACCAGCTCGCAGATGTTTTTACTAAGGCTGTCCAGCCAGGACTCTTCAAGACTTACTGCCAAGATGGGATTACACGACTTGTATAATCCATCTTGAGGGGGGGGGATATTAGACTATTCGAGTTATTAAACCAGGTTGATTAAGTGTCAATAATAATTGGTTCTTAGTATAAATAGTAAAACCATATTGTAACAAACTTTATGAGAAATGGTAATAAAATGTTTTTCATCTTCTTCGTTTAGCTCTCCATCAGTGGATCTGAGTTCCTTCATCTAATACAATATATGGAAGGTGAAAGCCCCTCCAAAAATTAGATATTTTCTATGAGGGGGTCCTTGAGATGTTGTGGACCACCCCTGTTTTACTTCGCTATGTTCAAGAACAAAATTTTTTTTATGGAGGGCTCTCTCTCCCGTGTGGCTGTGAAAAAGGGAAGAAGACCTGGGAGCTGACCGATTTGCCTCTTCGACCCTCTAGTTTCTCGAGAAACTTGGTGTGCTTTGAACCTGATGCACTTACTATCGGTCTCAAATAGGAGAACTCTGGATGCCAGCAAACGTACTGTGTGTTCCTTGGGAGTATGGCTAACCAATATAATATTTAAAGCCTTTTCTGAAGAAATAAGAGGGGTCTTATCCAATCCGTCTCAACACGTTTGGTTTGTTGGTAAACATGATCAGCTTGACGGAGTGAGAGTATGGCGCCTGGACCATGCATTGGCAGCACTAGCTATCGCCGTCAGTGTTACACGGGATGGACGTCATCTTTCATACATCGCTTAAAACGCCTTGTTTGGCTTCATCATCTTCTTTATTTTGAAGCCCAACCTAAGTAACGCTTTGGTTGAGGTTTCTCCTTACAAACTCGTTGATCACCATCGTTTCCTTTCAAATGCCTCTTTGCACTGTTATTTCTGTTGGATGTTTTGATTTGGGTTTCTTGAAGTTCACTCCAGACTCTTCACTTAGTGTAAAGTGATAAAACTTGAGTATTAAAAAAGTTTCTCTAAAAGGTTTTCATATTGATATATATATGTGTGTATATATATTAACTCAATATATTAAGGAAGAAAGGATATTAAAAAACAAAGAACAAAAAAGCCTAATTTTTTTTAAAGATGATCCGTGTAACAATAACCAAAACTAGAAATAATGTTATAATAGATACCAGAATCGAAAGAATATGAAAGCGCCAAGACCACCGAAACTGCCAACCGTCAGCTACCTCGGAACCGTAGTCGCCAATGAGACCAATGTTTGGATTAGCCTAAACTGAAGTCAACATCCCAACTTTCCTCCATCACTCACGATACGAGAAATGAGTGGATCCAAGATACAGTTATCCTTACGTCTCACATACAAAACCATTAGACCGAAGAAACTTACAGCCACCATGGAACTACCAAAGATCAATGTAAAAAGAAAAAACCTTGAGGTGGTCTTACTACTCTACTGTTTTATTTTTTATTTAATAATATGGTAGTATTTAGTAAATAGTCAATATATGTAACTAAAATAAATATAGTTTCATACGATATATTAAATATTTAAACGTAATAAAGTATTTTAAAATATTATACAATTTAAGCAGTAATTTATTTTTAATTAATAATAAACAATTATATTTAAGGACACTTTCCTACTTTCCAATTATATAATAGAGCATTTATAGTTGGAGACACACTTTTATCATATGTAATGTCTTATTTGACTTGATGACTTCTAACAAAACCAACTAGATTTCTCTTTCTTTTTCTTTGTAATATTGCTATTTACTTTTTTTTGCAACACACATTTTTTTTAATAAGAGATAAATATCATAGAACCAACAAACATATTTTTTAATTAATTTTGAAAGTTGAATCATTGTTTTTTATCTCTCTTCAACTCATGTTCATTTAGAATCCATCATAATTATAAGCTTTTTTTCTTTGAATCAAAACTCATCTCAGAGAGATTGATTTAGAATCTGAAAATAAGTTTCACTATCTTTCATTTTTTATGACAAAATATCAATCATGTTTGTACAGCCTATTGACTTAATCTCTATATTTTATCGAGAAAATTATTCTCCTCCTAGACACTTTATGACCTTTCAATTACCTCTAGAGACACAATTTTGTTGTTGTTGAATGACCTAAACACCCTTAAAGTAACCAAACGAGAACTATGTAAATAACCAAACAAAACACGTGCTGTTTTCCAAAAGTAAAGGTGCATAATCCTGCCTAGAATCCAAATCTCAATTTCTCTTTCTCTCATTGTGGCTCCGTAAACCTAGATTGCCCCAAAAAAACTCGTTCATCACTCTCATTTCTTTAAAGCCACAGTGGAGCGTCTCCTAACTTAATTGACACTAGTTTTAGAAACTGCTTTTAGAAACACCATTGGAGTCACTATTCTCCACCCCGTCACCGGTTCCTCCACATTCCCGACATGCAAGGCCAGTTTCTGCAGTCAAAAAACCTTTTCTGCAGATTTGTATTCTTGATAAAAAGGTTTTTAATACCAACCTTTGATTTTGAAGCTCAAATTATGATTTCCATGAACAATGTTTCAGGATCTGGATCTTTAATTGAACAATTTTTTATGGAACCATCATTTTTGAATCCCAATGAAATCTCATGTCTTTTAGAATTGGATTTTTGGTTTTGAACCATGTTTCATTAACAATTGTTTTTGAAGTTGAGATTATGGTTTATCGATAACAATTGTTTCTCTTTTCCCTCAAGGTATTTTCCTAACTATTTTCCCACTAATACATCATCACCAAATATTCAAAGACAATCTTTTGTATGAATTAGAATAAATCAATAAAGACATGTTTGACACGGGTGGTCATGGTTTGAGATTTTCATTGTATGAGTTTGTTTGTGGTGGCTAGGTGTTGCTGGAAGCGCATCTATATAATTATTCAACAATTGCATGATCGGCGTGTTGTTCATGTTAACCAGGTATACATTTTTGTTTTACCAATATATAGTTCTATAATTATATGTTTCCATTCAATCATGGCTCTTCACATGTGCATTAGGTGAATTTGCTCATGGCCCAAAATATTTTAAAAAATTTTAGTTAGGATTGAATGCCTTTTTTTATAGATCTGAGACCATTTTTACAAATTATTTCTTTTGCTCATGTAGAAAATAAAAATTGTACATAATCCACCAAATAGTTAAGTTGAGTCTCTTTCCATTGCATTCCACGAACTATATTGACTTAAAATCAGAATTAACCATCTCAAAATCAAAAATGTTTCTCAGACCCATCCCTCCATGGAGGAAAAAGATTACCCTGGATGCCACTCCTCTGTCATCGTCCCTCAATACTACCTCTCTTCAGACCTCAATCCCAACTCTCTTGTCCACACCGCTCGTAACAACAACCTCCACATCCACATTTCTCAAACCCCCTCCACATCCACACTTCTCAAACCTCTAACAGCCACATCCACACCTCGCGTAACCACATCCACATGTCCTTGTCCACAAAAGCACCATCCACTCCTCACAAGTCCTAAACAACCACATCCACACACCCCATATCCATAATACCCAAACAATGCATACAAAGTGATCATGCCCCTCACATGTCTGGACATCTACAAAACCATAGTCCTGCCTTCTCACCATGTACCTCAACTACCCTATTAAGTTACCTTCCAGATGTTGATTAACAATATCTTTTATCTCATGCTCTTTTTTTTTAATGTGTGTATTAAAACTCTCTTTTATAGTCTCAACTAGTTTTGCTAGGCGCAAACATTCCTAGATGCTAATGAATAATTATCAACTTGTCTTTTACAACCAGTTTAGCTATGTGTCCACATACACTCGCAAGATATTTTTTCCAAAAAAAAAGATTAATCATTAGTCTGAAAATCTTACAAAATTTAAAAATCGTCTATCACACTTAACTAAACAAAATCCCAACTTAATTTAAAAAGAACACCCAACACGTTTTTGGGCTTTCATCTTACTATTTTCAAACCAATATATTACATAAAGCCACAACAACCATTAGATCTAAAAGTATTTTCTAAATTGTGTGACTAAAATCCAATCTAGCTGAACTATAAACCTAACAATATTTAATAGTCAAACTAAACTACAACCAATTCAAGTAACTGTTCTATCCCTCAACAAAAGTACAACTAATTTCATTAATGGCCAAGGATATAATTGTCCACAATAAGCATCCATAACATAAATTATGTGCCTCATGCAACAAATGTCCTTTTAGATAAGAAAAAAAAGATAAAAGTGTCTAAATAGGTAATCACTATATTTTATCTTGATTCAAAAGAACGTAGCCCACAATTGACTGGATGCTTCTGAAACCAAGTCTCAAAATTGAACTCAGTTGCAGCAATAGTGGTGACACAACATTTTCTGAAATCTTAATTTCAAAAAAAAATATTCTCTTTCACAATCATAAATTCAAAAATCATGAACAATCACAATGTGTGTTCATGGATTTGTTACTGTTAGTCTCAATTTTAATTTTCTCTAAATCACATCATGATTTTAAAGCAATTTTTTGTCTTTATTTGATTTACCTATCCACGAATCGATTATCCACGACTTGCATGTCCACGAAACTTCATCCACAAAATTGTGTTCACAAAACTTATCCACAATTTTTTTGTATATTTGAAATTGGTTGTTGTTCATTTGGTGATAAATTTACATATGAATGGATTATGAGGCAGATCAAGAAAAGAAAAGCTTAAATCATTGTTTCATGAAACTAATGAATGATTTTCAAGGAGAGGTTGTTTTAAATGAAGAATCAGATTTACAACTCATTTGTCCACAAATAATTTATCCTTAGCTCATCCGTCTATAGCTTCTTCATCCACGCATTTCTTGACGACTAACCCTCTATCCAAATATTGTTTGTCCACAAAATTCTATCTATTAGTTATTAAAATATATCAAATTGGATGTTAAAATATATATAAAAAAATTTCCAACTAACTATACCAAATATATTTATGTATGAATTTTAAAAGGGTAATTTACCAAATATGACTCAAAAGTTGATTGTAACCGCAAATGTATATCCAAACTTGAATCAAATGCAAAATTAATCCAAAAAGCTAGTGAAAATACAACCAAACCCTTATGACCAAACCAAAACCAGAATTCATTTTTACGAATATAACCCCGTAAAGTCTTCTAAGGTTTTGTAAGTCTTCTAAAGTTCTGTAAGTCTCTCGTATAGTAGATTTTAAAAATAATTTATAAATTTTATAAAAAATATTTTGATGTGGGAAAAATTAAAATCATGTAATTATAAATATTTGTAAATGATATAAATTAAGATCTATTAAAACTGAATTGTAACATATATGTGTTTAGTTTTGTGTATATTAAACATTTTTAAGTTGATTTGGCAACACATGTTGTAGTATTGTATGTATTCTTAGGGTTAGATTTTGGAAGCTTAACTTTTTTTTTGAAAAATAAAATTTTGACTTTTATTTGCTTAGTTTTGTGTATATTAAATACTTTTAAAGTTGATTTTAAGGTTTATGAAGTTTTTATTTTTAGTTAGTTTGTTATTTGGGAGATTTGCTAAAAACAACCTAAAATTTCAATTTAAACCTATAAGTGTACCCCAATTTCAATCAAATGCAAAACCAACCTACAAGGGTGATAAAAGTACTATTTAACCCTTATGACCAAATAAAAAAACAGAAGTGTATTTTACGTTTTTATCTTTTGTTAGTCTACACGTAACAGAAAAAAGTCTACATATATGTAGACCTCGTACGAAGTCTATGCATTCGGTAGAGTTGCTATGTAGTATATACCATAATTTTATCTAATAATTTAATTTTAAAAATGTATAAAAATAATTGTTGTAATATTTTTAACTAATCATTAATATAATTGATAATATGAAGTAAAAAAATAAAATTTTATATAATTAAACATTTTTAAGGAACATTTAGGGTTTGAGATTTGTGGTTAAGGGGTTCGTAGACATATTATAAAGTCTACATATATGTAGACCTTTTTTTCAGTCTACGCACAATTTAACCTAACCGGATTTAACCAATATAATTTGATGATCAAATAAAACATTTACGGTTTGAGATTTGTGGTTAAGGGGTTTGTAGACATATTATAAAGTCTACATATATGTATACTTTTTTTTCAGTCTACACACAATTTAACCTAACCGTATTTAACCAATATAATTTGATGATCAAATAAAACATTTACGGTTTGAGATTTGTGGTTAAGGGGTTCTTAGACATATTATAAAGTCTACATATATGTAGACCTTTTTTTTCAGTCTACACACAATTTAACCTAGTATATAAATACGATTTCTCAAGCTTTTTAGGTAAAAAAAAACTAATCTTCGCCGTATCTCTCTCTAGGCGATTTCCGGCGAGATTTCCGGCGAACTCAATCCACGCAGTTTCCCATCCGCTTCTTCTCTGTATGTTCCATCGCTCTGGTAAGTTAAATGTCTATGCTTTACCTCTTTGTTGATAAAAGGTGACCACCTTTACCTTTTTCTCTTTTCAGATCTGAGCCGGCGACTTCTAAGGAACGGTGCTTCTCGTCCAAATCTCTGCTTCCGGTCAGTATCATGGCTTCTACTTCATCTCTCTGTCCTAGCCAGCAAGTGATTGTGCTTCATCTTTCTGACGTACGTCTCTCTGTCATCTCTATCTCTCGTTTAACTAATAACCTAACAAGCTCATCCTTGTTTACTAACCTTTTAGTTTCTTTTGATTCAGATCTGAGTCGGCCAGTCTTAGATCCATTTCTCTAACGAGCATTGCATCCTCTCTAATCTATTTCTCTGCTTCCGGTGAGTCTACTTCATTTTGAAGTGTAGTATGAAGTTTCGAATTTGTAGACTGAAGTTTTGAATTTGTAGACTGATGTTTTGAATTTGTAGACTGATATTTTGAATTTGTAGACTGATATTTTGAATTTGTAGACTGATATTTTGAATTTGTAGACTGATATTTTGAATTTGTAAACTGATATTTTGAATTTGTAGACTTCTCATGTAAACTGGTGTTTTGAATTTGTAGTAAATTGATCTTTGAATATATAGGCTTCTCGTGTAGGCTTCATTTTAAATTGTAGATTTCTCGTGTAGAATGTAATTGTATAATTCTTTGTTTGTGTCTTCTTGGTGCATGTTACAAAATGGATAAGCTTGATTTTCTATCGAGGTTGTATACTCTAAGGAGGAGCTCAAGAACTGTGAGTAACAGACGGTTGTATCAGGCTTTTGTACCAGATATATGGTTGTAACAAACTTATGTAATTTGCTTGCAGCAGACTTAATTATTAGTCTTCTTTTACATAAGACTTTTACAGAAGTCTGGTACTCGACTATCTATCAAAATATCATCCTTTGTATCAGTATAGTACTCTTTTTTCAGAGATTTTAATTCATATTCGACGAAAAATGCAATTCCAATACAATCTAGAGATTTACATATTAGTCTTTTTCTATAAGAGACTTAAAAAAAAGTCTACTTTCTGTTCAAGAAGACTAACATGTTGGTCTGCACGACAAAAATTAACATTAAAACTCAAAGTAATAGAAAAATTAAGACCTACGATTTCAACAAAAGTTCATCAAATAAGACAACATCCAAAGCGACAATACATCTGATAAGTTAAATACATAAGATATAAGACAACATCCAAAGCAATAAGACACCATCCAAAGCAATAATATAATTGATCAATTCAACACATAAGAGATAATACATAAGACAACATCCAAAGCAGTAAGACAACACTGGTTAAACCTGGACAGTTTGGATGTGACATGGTTGTTTGCATTGTGACAATTAACGTAGACTTACTAATATGTCTACAATTGTTTCCTAGCAATATAACAAAATCAAAAGTATTATACTTTCATAATTACAACAGTTTTTCTATCCAAAATCACTCAAACCCATTAGGACTAACTATTACACACTTTCAAATGAAAAAAATTGTAAAAAACTTTAATGCATAGTACACAAATTAACTTTTAATGTATATTTCAAAATAGACTTCATGTTCAGTCTACAAAGTGGTAGACTTTCTTTTCAGTTTACATCCATAGACGATCAAATAGGTCTACTCTTTGGGTTAGTTTTTGCAATTGACCATTTTACGGGTTACTTTTTATAGTTGAAAAAAAATTGTGATTTTATATAAGCAGACTTCGTTTTCAGTCTACAACTTCAAAAAGGTTAGTTTTCGCTATTGACCAGAATTTTCCAGGATTTGACTTTCAGAGGTAGACTAAATATACAGTCTACATATTTTAATTTTTTTGAATGAGGTTAGTTTTACAATTGACTATGTTTGACTTTTTAGGGGGTAAATTGAAATGAACGTCTACAGATTTGCAGACTTCGCAAGAAGTCTACTCTCAAATCCGACGAGTCAGTTTTGCATTTGACCAAAATAAAAAAATAGTCTTCACGGGTAATCTACATTTTTTTTCTGGAAGAGAAGACTGCATATGAAGTCTGCATATTAAAAAAAAAATAATTTTAAAAATTTTTAGTCAAACACAAAACTAACCTTTTCAACGCAGTAAAAATTTTGGTCAAATGCAAAACTGACCTTAAGTAAACTTCTCCGGCAGTCTACGCTTCGTAGACTTATGTTGAAGTCTGCTTATGAAAAGTCAAAAGTTCATTCAAATGCAAAACTAACCTCTTTTGCGTAGTCGTCTTTGTAGGTCTACGTACTTTTTTGTTTTTGTTGTCAAAGGTTAAGATGTAGACTGTCGGGGAAAGCTACGTTACAAAAAAAATCTGTTTAGTCAATTGCAAAACTGACCTGTGCATTGACAAATAGACTGCATTATATGTCTACATAAGGGCGTAGACATATAAAACAGTCTATTATCGCGACACAAATCTGAGAAATGACTTAAACCATGAAAATAGTTACATTTTTGCAGTGTTAAGCTCGTTTCAAGCCTTTTCAACCGTCCAAACTCCAGTAATGACCAAAGGGAAACATTTTTGACGATTCACAAGTGAAAAAATACGAACTTATGAAGTTTATGATTATGAAAATGAAGGTTAAGAGAGATTTTTAGATGGAAATGTAGAGAAAATGAGAGGAAATGAAGATTTGCTTGTTTAGAATGAGAAAAAAGTGGTTGAAAATTCAATTCTAAAGCTTTAAGAGATCAAAAATGGTGGTTCATGGTGGTTGAAAATAATGATGATGATGGCATAGTTGTAATTAAGAAGAAATGTTTAGGGTGTATTTGGTTTTTTGTATTTTTCGAAATTAATAAATAAATAAATAATAATGGCAAATTTGTAAATAATTCAAAAACTTAGGGGTATTATGGAAAATTCAATGATGAATAGTAACTAAAAAAAAGAGGTTGGTTTTAGGTTTGACTTGAATTTATAGGTTGTTTTTGAAAAACCCCCTTGTTATTTTGAGTTCATGGTTTAGGTGACTTAAGTCTTCCAATAAATAATACACTAAAGAACTTCCGCGGAAGTCTTCTCGGTGAATAGTAAATTTAGGTTCTAGAAGACTTTCAAGTAAGTCATTAGGAGGTCTTATATTAGATGACTTACATGAAAGTCTTCTGAATAAAAAAAATTTAATTTTATTGGAATTCTTGTCTCACTATATAAAGAAAGATTTACACATTCTCTCTCTTCCTCTCAAATGGTTTCAACAAAAATGTAATGTTTTTTCATTCTAAAACTCTCAAACTTCTCTCTAATCTCTTTGAACTTTAATTCACCAAACTTTATATCAATTTCTCATTTTTATCTCATGTATTTCTCACTGATTTATTTTTTTTTGCAGGTTTTTCATTATATGGTTCTCTTCTTCCACTTCTTTAAAGATAGATCTATAAATTATATTTTTTCATTTGGTAACCTCTTATTGCTTAAAGATCTTACTTTTTGAAAACTCCTTTGTTGTTTTAAGTTCTTACCTTATTTTTGAAGCTTTCCAATGTTTTGAAGCCATTTAAATTATTTTAGATATGCATATTTTTCAGATCTAAGACAGACTTGGAAGACTTCCAAGGAAGTCTTCTCCGAAGTCTTTTAACATTTAATGTAGTAGAAGACTTCTCTTATAATGGAGTCTTCTCCCATATCTCCTATTTCATAACAAATCTGAGCACTTTGGTAAGTCTCTATGGCGGAGTTTTTGTAAGTCTCTTGTTGCTTAAAGCTCTTACCTTTTTCCCAAACTAAAACTCTCCAACCTCTCTTAAGTATCTTAGAACTTGAAAACACCAAACTTTATATCAGTTTATCATTTTTTTGTCTAATGTATTTCTCACTAATAGATCATCTTCCACTCATTTTCTTTGTTTTGACCATTTGAACGTTTTTAGATTTGCATATTTTTCAGATCTGAGTTAGACTTTGGAAGTCTTCTAATAGAGTTTTCTTCCATGTCAAGTGGAGCCAAGCTTATTTTTGTGGAGTTATGATCTATAATAACTTTATTTATGATCTATATTGTGTTTTGCAGGTGTACTTTTTTAATTTTGAATTCTTTTGTAAATTTAAAGAGATATTAATGAATTTTTTTTGGTAAATATGTTCATGTCTACAATATTATCTTGCAAAACGTAATTGACATTATTGAAGTTATTGATACAACTTCAATAGCAAAACACATAACAAAAAATTAGTCAAATTTACTACAACTAAGAGAGAAAACTTCTTAAGAAAACTTAGCCAAATTCAAAAGATATCAAACATTACATAAGTTCAAACATATAAAAGTTTCACTAGAAGTCTTCCGGAAGACTTTTGAGAAATCTTCTTGGAAGACTTCTCGGAAGACTTAAATTTAAAAGCAGGAAATTTAAAGTGGGAAACTGAAATATAAGCAAAAAAATTAAGCAAAAAAATTCAGCAAAAAAATTAAGCGGGAAATTCAAATTTTGAGTAAAAAATAAAATTTCAAATTTAATGAAAGTTAAAAAGTATATCTTATGATCTAAGAAGTTACATCAAACCATATTAATTGATATTCTTGAAGTTATTTAACACTTTTGAAAGTTAAAAACATATCTAAAAGTTACTTAAAAAGTTTACAAAAACTAAACTAGAAAAATTCCACGGAAGTCTTCTTAGATTAGTTAGAAATATTAATAAACATGAATTTTGGAACCTCATAATTAAAATCAATCAAGTTATGAATTTTATTCAGGACCCCCAATATCAACTAGTATACATGAATTAACAAGAAAATTTTAAAAAAAAATTATAGTTTTAGAGAAAATGAAAGTTTATTAAACTTTGACATAGAAGACTTCCACGGAAGTCATCCAAAAGACTTTTAGAAAGTCTTCTATTTATGACAGTTTTGCAATTGAAAATTTACAAAGCAAGACTTCTAGAGAAGTCTAATCTAAAGAAGACTTCTTTGGAAGTCTACTCTAAAGAAGACTTCTTTGGAAGTCTTCCTTTGTAAATATTGGCTTAATTTTCTTTTTGCAAAAAAATTGAAAATACCAGAGAAGAATTCATGGTAAGTCTTATAGGATAAACATGTTAGTTTTGAAATTGACCAAATTTTATCAGAAATTTGATTTTTTCTAGAAGACTTACATTGAAGTCTTCCACCAGAAAAATAAAACTTAAATATTACATTTAACTAGACGACTTCAAAGTAAGTCGTCTCAGGTTACTCTTGTACATGAAAAATAAAACTTAAATATTTAATTTTAATTAGATGACTTCTATGTAAGTCTTCTAGCAGACGACTTACACAGAGTCTTCTGTGATAACCAAGGTTTGGCCAGAATCTCAGAATAAAATGTTGGAAGACTTTCGTGTAAGTCGTCTACCGGAAAACTTACTTGGAAGTCGTCTAATTAAAAATAAATATTTAAGTTTTATTTTTCAATTAAAAAATTTACTTGAGACGACTTTCACCGACAGTGAGAGTACTTCCACCAATAGTTCAGAAAACTTACATGAAAGTCTTCTGACGGAAGACTTTCATTAAATCGTCTAGAGAAAATCAAATTTCTGACATAATCCGGTCAGTTTCAAAACTAACATGTTTATCTAGACCTCTTACTGGGAAGTCTTCTCTAGTATTTTTGAGATTTTTTTGTTAACAAATAAAATGTGGAAGACTTCCAGAGAAGTCATCTCTAGAAAACACAAATAAAATCAATTGCAAAAGTAACATATGCATTGACCAGAGGACTTTCGAATAAGTCTTCTACGACCAAAAGACTTACACAGAAGTCTTCATACGAACAAACCTAGAAAAAAATCAATTTCATACTTTCAACTAGTGAGATAACTTAATTAGCTTCTCCTAGCACACATGATTTATCCACGAAATAGATCCACTTATTAATGATCAAGAATCATGAGTTTGAACATTACAAAGTTTAGAATCAAAATCTTGGGTTTTTTGGATGAATATAGAGAGAAAATGAAAGAGATGTAGTTTTTGAGCATAAGAAATGAGATAAGATGATTGAAAATCGATTTTTAGATGCATTAAAAGCTTCATATTGCTTGTTCATAGTGGTTGGTGTATTGATGGCAATGGTAGCATTGTAAATACTTGATGAAGATGAGGATGATAGAGTAAAATACTCATTTTTCGGAAGAAAAAAAAGTGATGACATTTTCGTGAATATTCCGAATTTTTGGGGTGAATAGGTCAAAAGAAAGTTCAAAAAAAACATGGGTTAATTTTGTGTTTGACTTTGATTTTTGAGTCATATTTGCAAAAATTCCATTTTAATTTTTGAAATACAAATAAATTAAGATCTAAGGGGTGAATATACAATAAAAATACAAAAAAAAAGTAATTAATATAATCTTATCTTCTATTGTTGGATCTTCTTGCTTCTAATGAAATCTAAATGCCTCAAATTATCAAATATAGAAACATACACATTTATTGCTCCCTTTCACAAATTTAACTATTTTATTATTGTATCCTACTCACACTTCTTCTTTTAGCCAACTAAGGACACTAAGATCTACAACATATAGTTCCGTACATAAAAAATGTTCACTGCTTGAAATGTAATTTTTTGTTTAGAGGAAACAAAAAATGTATCTATAAGTGTAACTTTCTCATTTAGTAATTTATATTTTATATTTATATGATAACTAGTCAATTAAAGATAACCGATATTTACTAAAATATTATTTTATTTTAAATTTAATATTATAATAAGAAAAATAAATAAAATAAATTACTAACATATTAAAATTTAATATTATATGAACACATTGATATCAAAATTAGAGTTGTCTTAAATAATTATGACAATTTTTCTTTCAAATATTCAATAGATCGATTTTTTAGTCGTTACTTTTAATATTGAATGAAAAAATTTTAAACTAATTTAGATCTTCACACATTCGGTCAGTCTTTTCTTATCAACAGAAATGAGATATTTATCCGTGGTGAATTTAAAAATTTTAATTGCGAGCAAACTCTTTAATATATATGAATTAAAAATTAATTTAGTGTAAATATATTATTTTAAAAAAAACATTAAGTCATGATAATTAATTGAAGAACAATTTGCATTTTAGAAATGAAGAATCAATATAAAGCTTAAAATAGTAAATAAAATAGCTAAAAATATAAAAATTAAAAAATAGGGAAAGTAAAAAAGTGGTAACAAAATACCACAAATATAATGAAAGCAATAAATAAATGGAAGTAGATCATGTAATTATTTTAGAGATGAGAAAGAAAATAAATAAAAGTAAAATAAAAATAATTATGCAAAAACAGAAACAACATCTAATAAACGACTAGTGTTAGTCTGTTGGGAATAAAAAGTAACTAAATGATGCAGATTTAAAAAATGAATATAAAAAAATGTGATTTTCCATGTTAAGAAATACTCAATAAATTAAAAGAATAAAAATATTATGCATAAGGAGAAAATAGTTTCAAACTGGAATTTATTTGAAATGTAGTAATACTAAGGGTCTAAATAGTAGCATGCAAAAGAACTGCGATACAATTTAAATAGTAACAAAAAAACATATAAATACACAAATATGTAGATAAATTTTTTTATTATTATTTACAGTGGTGCAGTGCGAGACAGTCGGTCACCATTGGGAACTATTTATCATAATTTATCGGTGGCAACTGACCTCTCCTTGTAAATTATGTACATTCATCATAATTTACTGGTGGCAATTGATCTCTCCTTAGAAATTATGTACATCAGTCCCTGAATTGACCGCCATTTAATAGTCACACACGTATTCTATCTTGGATACGCCTAAGTCTTTGTACACATAAATTATGGAAAACTAAACGAGTTTTGGTCTTAGATAAATAATTTTTTGTTTAGTTTTTGTCTAATAGAAATATTTATTTTGTCAAAATTGTCTTAGAGACATTTTGTCATGAACCAGTTTTAATATATGAGCTCAAATTATAAATATCTGAACCCGATCTAATACGGAAAAATATAACGGATTCTAACTCTAACGAAATACTTGGCCGAAGCCTAAATTTCAGTATTAATATATTACAAGAAAAATAGATAGAGTGAAAGATATTCTAGAAAATGGATAAAGTAAAACATTAGTACTTCTTTACCTTACATAACGAATCTAATAAACATTAACTTATTTTCAGATTAACTAACGTCACAGACTAAACTATACAACTGAAGCAACTAACGTTAAATATAGAGAAAGTGTACTGTATAAATTGACCCAAATAAAAGGATATACACGTTTATTCTTTTAAAGACTAAAAAGAAGTAAAATCTACACAAATTTTTCTTCCACTTTGTGCACAGAGTGTGCTCATAAATCGTTTAAAAGTTTTCCATCTTTAGTCTTCCCATTGTAACAAGAAAAGCAAACACCTCCAGATGATATAAGCACGCGTTCTTTGTTCCTTATACCACTCCCAGCAACGGAGCTTCCCTATCCGACCAGACCCGACTCGTCCCATCTTCATCTTCATCTTCATCTTCATCTTCATCTTCATCTTCATTCACAACCTCTATGTGGAGGTTTTTGTTTTGGTTTTTAAAGTTAACACCATGTGTTATTGGTGTAGTTTTTGAGTAGCGAGAAGTAACGAGAGCTATGGAATATATAGAGATACGCTAAAGTGGTAACTAAGTGTACCGAGAGAGAGAGAGAGACGGGGCAAGAACAAGAAGAGTGGAATCCCACACTACAGAAGATGACAAGACAAAGCTGAGTTCACTTGTTTTCCTTCTCTTGTCTTCTTCTTTCACTCGGTTAACTAGCCTATCACTCTCACTTTCTTATCACATTTTCTACTGAATAAAGAGAAAAAAAAAAAAGATAATGATTAAAAGAGTCGAACAGTAACGTGTTTGTACATATATATAGTTCCTATTCGCAGTGCTCACATTTAGCATTTTACTATATGCATATTTTTGTATGATTTTGCCCGATTTGACAATTCTAAGTTTGAGACTTATTCTGCATTTTTTCTTTTCTCTTTTTCGTCCCTTACAAATTACAATACCGAAAAATGATACTATAATTTAGTTTGTGGGTGTAAAATTTAAATATAAGTAGAGGATAAAACGGAAAATCTCATATAGACGTAAACTAAAGTACTCCATGAAGTAGACATCAATCTTAATTTATTTCAGAAGAAATCACACCGTATATTTTTTTGCTAGGATATATATAACAGGTAGTATATTCAGGAATACACATGAAGATATATATATATATATATATATATATATATATATATATATATATATATGAGGTTAAAAAGAAGATTTAATGTGGCTTCTAATAAAAATGAAACCCTAGCTTCGAAGATGCTAAAAATCTGAAGGAAAATAAATTTCGACAGTAAATTAAGTGAAAATTCTAATGAATTTTTAACAAACTCATGATATAGAAGTAAATTAAGTGAAAATTAAAAATGCTAATGAATTTTTGACCGCGTCTGAATCTATTTGGTGATAAAAAAAATAAGTGGGTTAGACTCATAAGATGTTTTAGATAATAATTCAAAATCGAAATGGGATCAGATTGGATTGTCTTAATCAACACCCCTAGATATGAATCAAGAATGAACACATCTCAACTAATTGTCGGGCCTTGGATAATGCGTTTGTTTAATCCATTTCACTAACTGTAGATGTGTGGGACATAAAAACAACTTAAACTAAGCAGTTGTGTCTTTCGTCCTTTGGTTGAATACGTATATGTTTCATAACACGACACATAAACTAATATATAATAATATTTGGATAGTTATTGATCCCTCACCCTCACGCAGCTGTTACCCATTAATTCTGGTACTGGTCGGGTTATCGAGTACCATTGTTCTAATTATTAACATCTAATATAAGTCAACCTTTTCATTTAACAATTATTGGTGCAAAATAAATATTATTATTCGAATCCTTTGATGATATTTACCCATCCAAAGTAAAGTGATATACGTGTAATCGTGTATCCAGTAATTATAACCATTCATTAAACGACTGTAAGTACTAAAGATAAACGAAATCGTGGAATTTTTGTGGAATACTATCGAAATGAACAAGGAAGGAAACACGAGTTATTATGAGAAGACATAAGCAAAGTGATCCAAATTCTGATAATATAATCCTTTGCTCTTTGTTGCGTTGTCCTTTCATTCATCTCTTCAATTAACTGCCTCATCAATTCCAAATGTGTTAAACACTCACATATGTATACTTACACACGCATAAATATACAAACATGCAAACACTTGCACGTCCAAATAAAGGAAGAAGGGACAATCCCACACTTATACACTTGAGCTCAACCTCCAACACACATATATACAAAGTGTCCAAACACCATGAAACTCTGTCGGAAACCTATGTGCAAAAGATATTTATTATTGTATAAAAAGAATATGGTTTATACGTGACTAACACTAAACAGTTTTGTGTATGTGGGTGGGGTATGTATGTACAATAAGACACAAAAAGCTAGACAGATATTAATCTATATATAAAATATGAAGAGCGAAGAGAAAGAGGTAGTGGTAAGGTAAACATCAATAATAAAGATACTGAAATGTTTTTTTTTTTGTTAAAGGGAGTAAAAATGTTACTATTGTAATATAAAAATTTAAGAATAACTATGCAGAAGTATATAAAAAATGGGAAATCAAAAATTCAGAAAAAATGAGAAATCATTCGTGTAATAGAGAAATATCATAAAAAAATTATGACCAAAATAACTTTTACTAAGGGATGTAAATATATAGATTTATACCTCAGAGTTAACTAATCTAGAATTAATGTTTAAAGTTATAGGGTGAATTTTTGGAAGTGATGTTTAAATTTTTTTTTTTAAAAAAGGTCTATTTTATTTTTTTAGATTTATTTTTGTGATAATTTTTTTTTTAAAAATGTATATTTAAGAAATTTACCATGTATAATATGATGTTTTTTTAAAAAAAAGTCTATATATACAAACTAGAAGATAATCCTGGCGTTGTGAAGTGTGGGTGCCTCATCTAAGTAGGTTAACATAAATGCAACGGATTGGCGCATGGATGAAGTGGGCCCAATTGTATGTTGAAGAGTGAAGCAAGTTCACGTGCTTAACGTCACCAACTCTTTGAATATTTGCATGAAAACACGTTCTTAAGCTCTTTCTTCTTCATTTGATTCTGACTCTTCTTTTGTCCTCCTCCACTAACTTCTCATTTCTTAACTTTTCCAATGTGGTTCGATTGACTCAATTATTTAACATTATCTTCTTTATTTAACTTTTCACTTTTCTATTAATTTCCGTTTCATCTTTTTCATATAGTTATAAAGGTTAATTTCAACCCAAAAATATATGTTATAACTAAAATTTATAAGATATTAACTAAGTTTTAGCTTAAAATACGTGATAGAAGGTGTTTTTTTTTAATACGAAAAAATTTCGAAATCAAAATTTGTAATTTTCTAAACGTGAAACCATATCATGTAATATTAATTTCATCACATTGATTAACCGAACCAAAAATATTTAACATGATGGTAAAGATTTTTTACAGTTGAATTAATGATCTCTAATAATTTATTTTTGGCATTCTAATATTTTATTTTCTGGCTCCTCTTAGATAATATAGTAAGAAACCTGGTATATTAGACATGCATACTGAACTTTTATGCTCATGCATGTATATTGTTTATTAATTTCTCATATTTTTTTCTTCTTAACGTGTTTATTGGTTTTAGTTCTCAATGATCCATAAACTTTAGTTACCTACGTTAGAATTTGAAATTAGTGGGTTAGAAGTAGCTACGTCCATTTTAGGATGAATATCATGTCCATTCCCAGCTTTCTACTTTAGTCAAAATTTTGTCTAAAAGATTATTCATATAATATAAAAAGTTATATATGGGATAAAGTAGCTAAATTACTGGGTTAAAATCTAAACTATAAATATTATCAAATATATCAAAATTTCTCGAAATTGTCCAAATTATCAAATATATCTATCCAGAAGTAATTTTGCACAAATTTCTCGAACTTCTCATGTTCTATTCCTTTTTTTCAGAATGGTATTCAGTACATGAATTGTCGATAACTGAGGTACTGAAAACCATCCGAAGTGAATAGTACTCCCATTATTATGTTATTGACAACCTTATCAATTGTAGTTTGCAAACATGAGTTGATATACAGATTGTATATAAAAATATGGTCAAGAATTACGAAAATAATCATAACAATAATGACAAACAGACAAAAGAAAAACGAAAACTAAACAGTGATATACAGTAACAGACAACTAGCTTTTATGTTGATAACTTCATCTTTAATAATTAGCTCCAATTGGTTGTATTAGCCCTATAACCTGTCCGTTTCATATCTTGCTCACAACACAATACATATGCTTTTCTTATCTTCCAAAATCACTTATTCAAACAGATTACATCTCTAAATTATTAATCTTCACTAACGTTTTTATTAAATTTGCAATTAAATGATAGGTGTGCATGGTATCATATATATTATTGTGCTAAATAACAGTCAGATATACATCTATATTATTAAAACTGAAATACCTTTTGGCACTGTTTGGAAACATGGATAAGATTATAAATAAGAGTTGTTTGGAAATATGGATAGCAGTAGAAAAAATATTTCATTTTATTTATAAATTTAGCATTTGGATTTACAATAAATTAAGTATTTCATTTTGTATTTCTTTTTATTTACATATTCTACCATTGCATTTAAAATAAATTTAAATTAAATAATTATAATTCCAAAATTCATTTAACCAAATCGTTATTCATATATTGACCATTAAAAAATTTTAGTATGCTGTTTCATTTTAAAATAAATTAAAAAAAAACATGTTAATATATGAACAGTACAATTACATCAAACTGCATCAAGCTATAAATGTTTAATATAATATAATATATAAATAAAAAAACTATTATCAAACATCTATATTATAAAATAATATATTGTATTCTATATATAAATTACAAAACGTAAAAAATATACATGAAATTTTTTTATAAAACTAGAAATTTTAAATTTACGTCAACACAAGTAAAATCAAACATCCGCACGGGAGCGCGGGTCAAATTCTAGTTAGTTACTTAAAAGCATGTGTTAAGATTGTGTATGTTTTATGTGGCCCAAATAGGCAGGTGCAAACGGGCTGGTCAGAGCATCTTTAACCCAAAGATGCTTAAAAAGGGTGTCTTAATTTTTTTTTTTTCAAATTAAAAAAAACTAGAAATGAATCAATTGCATGCCGCCACATGTTAGTAGGGTTCGCAAACAGTTGAAAAACACAGTCAGCTCCTATTCTAGCTATTTTGACGCTAGCTCTTAAATTTTTGTGTGGAACCCATTTCTTTTTGCAATATTTTTGGATAAGCACCCCTTTTAAGCTACTGCAGGTGCTTTTAGGGCATCCACATCAATGAACCCCTCCTTGGGGTTCATCTTTTCATTTTTTTATTATTAATTTTTTTTGTTTTTCTTTTTTGTTTTTTTAAAAAAAAAAAAAAAAAGATAGACCAATCGCGGACCGCCACGTGTCGTGAACAGTGATGATACGGGTTCACCAGAGTGAACCCCAAAGGCACGGGTTCATCACTGTTCATCTAGAAAACTGTGTGAACCCCCCTTATGAACCCTCAATGCACTTGGTCTTACATTTTCTTCCTACAAAACTAATACAATTTTATACAACTTTATAAAAACAGGCTTTTGGTATATAAAATAAGACTAGTCCTCAACTAGTAAAGATCACGGCCGCAGAGATCCCCATGCGAACAAGAGACGAAACTAAAACGATATATTATAGCTTCAGTTCTAGGATGATTACAAGTTTCGATTCTGAACCTCATAATATTCCAAAAAAAAAAAGTCTAGCCCAGTGTGTTATAACTTGGGTGTGATACCATTGTCACATTTTAAGAGATGGGATGTGAAGCTTTGCTATGTTACATAGGTAAGGTGCCCCTTCGTTCTTTTTTCTTGGTCAAATTTTTTTTGGGTCGAAAGATCGTTCTCTTTTATTTCCACATAACTAGCTTGACGAAAACTTTTGAAACTTTAAGCTTTTTCTAAATCGTACCTGATTAGGTTAGCTTGTAAGCTTGATCTTCAATTAGGTTAAATCATCTTCAATTGCTACCATATAGGTTAAAAGTATGTTCTTATCTAATATTGAGTTGTTATATCATATTTGGTAGCAGTTTCGCTTTACAATAAGTTCCGAGCAATATCGTAAAGTAATATTGTACCAAACTTTAACATGAGTAAAACGTATATGCAGAATGTTAATTGGGCTTTGGAAATTGTTGTCATTAATTGGGCTTTGTATTGTAAGCCCAAATAAACACTTGTCACGTGGGGACAGAAATATCTCAGAGAAAAATAATATAGAAAAACATGGGCCCTCCCTAAGTGTGTCTTCACCGTTGGATTTCATCTCGTGAACACAGAGGTTAAGATGAATACACATGTGAGAAACAAATCTAGAAATTCAAATTCTCACCATCAACGGCTCTCTCTCTCTCTTGCTTTCTCTCTCTCCTTCCCTTCTTCGTCGTTGCTTTGCCCGAACACAGACTGTAGCCCTTCTTGGCCGTCCCCTCTTCTCTTCTTTTAGGGATTCAAATCGGAGAATGAAACATTTCATGATGCCAAGAAACGCCGTCTTGCGAGACATCGGAGGAGAGGCGCAATCGCCGAACCCTAGCTCGTCTAAACCCAAGTCCCAAAGGAAGACCAGATCCGCCAAAGAGAACGCTCCCGCCTCCAGATCTGAACTCGTTTCCGCCTGATTACAAGTCCTCTCCTGCGAAACTGAAGTGTCCGCTTCCTCCGCGTCCCCCGTCGGCTAATCCTCTCAAACGGAAGCTCATGGTGGAAGCTGCGTCGGAGAACGGGGTTTCAGATTCTGGCGTAAAGGTAGTTTAGCTTCTATTTTTAGAAGGTTGTATGTGAATGTGTGAAACCTGAAATGTTATTGTAGGTTATAGTCAGAGTGAAGCCTCCAAGCAAAGGTGAGGAAGAGGAGATGATAGTTAAGAAGATCTCCAGCGATGCCCTTACTATAAATGAACATACTTTCACTTTCGATTCAATTGCTGACCCTGAGTCAACACAGGTAAGCCTTTAGTAATCATATGATTGAGGTGTTGAAGTTATATGGAGAGGTGTCCTTATCATTCTTGTGTGTTCTTTGTAGGATGAGATCTTTCAGCTTGTTGGAGCTCCTCTTGTAGAGAACTGTCTTGCTGGATTTAACAGTTCTGTTTTTGCTTATGGACAGGTGACTATCATTTTTCAATGTGTTTGTTTAGGCTTCTCTTAACCAGATGATTGTAATTTTAACTTTTGGATTGAACAGACTGGTAGTGGGAAGACGTATACCATGTGGGGTCCTGCAAACGGATTGTTGGAAGAGCATTTGAGTGGTGACCAAAGAGGTTTGACTCCACGTGTGTTTGAATTGCTCTTCGCTCGTATCAGTGAGGTGAAGCTTTGTGTTGTTTACTTTCAGTCCGTTTCGTCTTGTGAAAGAGGTAGCATGTTAACAAAGTTGATTTCTTTTGTTTGCAGGAGCAAGTGAAGCACGCTGATAGGCAGCTCAGTTACCAGTGCCGCTGTTCTTTTCTAGAGGTTCAATGAGTGGATGCTAGTTTTGTTTTTTGGTGTGTTTGATGTTTTCATTTCTCAGAGATACTTATGTTTCTCTTTCCCGTCTTTCATGGCAGATATACAACGAGCAAATAACAGATCTTCTGGATCCGAGCCAAAAGAATCTGATGGTAAAAAGAACTTCCCACTTTAAGTTGATTTACATATTTAAGGAAAAAGAAACCTGTGTTCATTGTTTTTAATTAATCTTGTACCAGATTAGAGAAGATGTCAAGTCAGGTGTTTATGTTGAAAATCTGACTGAGGGATACGTCAAAAACTTAAAGGATTTGTCACAGCTTCTGATTAAGGTTTGTTACACCCTCTCCTTTCATGTTCTTCTTTGGAAATTAATCACTTTCTAATCTGAAAAAAATTCTAGAGTGATTTTTCAAAACGTACGCATACGCTTGGAGTTTTATAGGTGTGATGCCATTCTTAACTTTTAAGAGATGGGTGCTTCGGTATGAATGACTAATTAGCTTTGTTTTGATATGTAAATATTAAATTATATAATGCCAAAAGAACATGACTACAAATATTATATTGCCAAAGCCTGTCAAAGTCTTGCACATAGACAGTCTGAGCTATTTTGTTGCTCTGTAATGAGTATTCCAGTTCTAATGTTTGCGTTTCAATCTGGTGCAGGGTTTGGCAAATAGACGGACTGGTGCAACAAGTGTTAACGCAGAGAGTTCAAGGTCGCATTGTGTGTTTACTTGTGTTGTTGAATCCCACTGCAAGGTGAGCTGTCTCCTTTATTAAATTCTTAATATTTATTGGCGACTTAAGGTTTTTAAGAATATGCAATGAGGCTGAGATGTTTACTAGTCTATTAGTTTTTTAGTTCATTCTTTGTTATAATACTATGGGAATCGATATCTAACAGCATTTTAATCTAACAGAATGCCGCAGATGGTCTAAGCAGCTTCAAAACAAGTAGAATAAATCTCGTTGACCTGGCTGGTTCCGAAAGACAAAAATCAACTGGTGCAGCAGGAGAACGTTTGAAGGAAGCTGGGAACATCAATCGATCACTTTCTCAACTTGGGTAAGATCAGAATAATATTGTTTATCTGGCTGCTTGTCATGTTTGATAGTGTAGCATATTTGAATCTGCCTTTTGATACCAAGGACTAATGAAAAAGGAACACAAATTATGAAAATGGTGGCCGTATCTAGTTTAACGATACGAGTTTTTACTTGCAGGAATTTGATCAACATTCTCGCAGAAATTTCACAAACAGGGAAGCAAAGGCACATACCCTACAGAGATTCCAGGCTGACATTTCTATTGCAAGAGTCTCTTGGTGGGAATGCAAAACTAGCTATGGTTTGTGCAGTTTCTCCCTCGCAAAGGTAAATCAAGAACCTGAAATTTCACTTTCAGAAGTCATATTATCCTCCACTTTCTTGCAAATAAAATTGCATTTTACATTGCAGTTGTAGAAGTGAAACTTTCAGCACCTTGAGATTTGCTCAGCGTGCAAAGGCGATACAGAACAAGGCAGTTGTCAATGAAGTAATGCAGGATGATGTAAACTTCTTGCGGGAAGTAATACGCCAGCTGAGGGTATGCATTCTTTTGATCACCTCATAATATGTATACACATTTATACAAATGTAAATGTACCTTCTAATGTAAACTATGCAGGAGGAACTGCAACGGGTGAAGAACAATGGAAACAACCCAACCAACCCAAATGCAGCTTATACCACCTCCTGGAATGCACGTAGAAGTATGAGTTTGTTAAGAAGCTTTGGCCTGAGTCATCCAAAGTCATTAGCACATGGAGATGATGATGGGGATACTGAAATGGAAATAGATGAGGAGGCTGTTGAAAGGCTTTGTGCTCAAATAGGTTTGCAGTCATCTCCACCTGCCGAGGAGAACAATCAGGAGATGAGCAGAGTAGAGAAAATCAATTCATCCTTACAAATTGTGGCCCTGAAGGATGAAGATTTCAACAACTCCCACCTTAAATCATTTGATGGCCAATCTACAGGAAATCAATTTCCCGAGGATGCAGATGTTAACATGGAGGATGCAAGTTGCCGAACTGAGAACTACGGGGCAGTTACTATCGATAATGCGTCAACTCTGGCAGAAACTGGCATCACAACAACCGTGCAAACTCTGGATCATGGTTCAAGTGTACAATCGCCTTTGATAACCAGTTCTCCTGGTTCTTGTATTAGTGACACAAACCATGAAAATTCACCTAGCAAAGCTGAGAACGTTCCATCATGCCAAGACTCGGTTCCCGGAGCTCTTGTTTCTGCGATTGCAGCTGATGCTTCAGATGATACAGATCACTTCTCAGTAAATCCTGGCTCACCTTGCCTCAGCATAGATCCAGTAAATGGTTCTCCTCTGCTAATAACTCCCACTGAGAGCGTCTCTCCAAGGGTTAGAAATAGCAGAAAAAGCTTGAGGACATCATCAATGTCTACTGCATCACAAAAAGATATTGAGAGAGCAAACCAAGTAACTGCAGAAACTGTGGAACCTTCTTCGGCTTTGTCTACAAAGAAAAGTGGAGCTTTTCCTGTGCCAACCAACCAATTGGCGGCTAGCCTCCACAGAGGCATGAAAATTCTTGACTCTTACCGCCAGAGTACTGCTCAGAGACGATCAACATTCGGGTTTTCTTACAGAGCTCTAGAATGCAAACCTTCAACAGTTTTAAGTAAGGCTGATGTAGGTGTGCAAACTTATCCCGAAGCTGATATAATAGCGGAAGAGAATCCAAAAGAAGTACTGTGCAGTAAATGCAAATGCATAGCTGAATGTGATGCTCAAGAAACAACTGACATTTCAGATCTTCAGCTAGTACCTGTTGACAACTCCGAAGTTTCAGAAAAGTCCAATTTCCAAGTTCCTAAGGTAAGGATTTCATTTACAATAGTTTTTCTTTCTTTCTGCATTTTGTCTAAGTGTAACGATATAACGGGAGTTTTCTGCACCTTACAGGCAGTGGAAAAGGTTCTAGCAGGGTCTATCAGAAGAGAAATGGCTCTGGAAGAGTTCTGCACTAAGCAAGCTTCTGAAATATCACAGCTTAATCGGCTGGTATGATCCTGGTTTATGTCATGGTTTTGTTAGCTTCTCTATCTTCTAAATATCAAGGGAACCTTTCTAATTATCTCTGGAAAATTGAACAGGTGCAACAGTACAAACATGAGAGGGAGTGCAATGCCATTATAGGACAAACAAGAGAGGACAAGATTGTTCGTCTTGAAAGCCTCATGGACGGCGTGTTATCGAAAGATGATTTCCTCGATGAAGAATTTGCATCTCTCATGCATGAGCATAAGGTAAATATTTAGCCGGTTTCCATTATTATAAGGTTATAGAGAGAAGTTTTCTTACATATATATTGCTGCAGCTTCTGAAGGACATGTATGAGAACCACCCCGAAGTATTGGAGACGAGGATTGAGTTGAAAAGAGCGCAGGAAGAGCTCGAAAGTTTCAAGAACTTCTATGGTGAAATGGGAGAAAGAGAAGTATTATTGGAAGAGATTCATGATTTAAAGGCGCAGCTACAGTGTTTATACTGACACTTCTCTTACATCATCTCGGAAAAGAGGTTCTCTGCTTAAGCTGACACACGCTTGCGATCCTAATCAAACTCCACAACTTAATGCCATTCCTGAGTCAGCGGAGGAGAGTCCTGAGAAGACATTACAACAGGAAAGACTTCGTTGGACTGAAGCAGAGAGCAACTGGATCTCTTTAGCGGAGGAGTTAAGAACTGAGCTTGATACCAATAGGAAGCTGATGGAAAAGCAGAAACGTGAACTGGATACCGAGAAAAGATGTGCAGAAGAGTTGACGGAAGCAATGCAGATGGCGATGCAAGGACACGCACGGATGATTGAGCAATACGCAGACCTGGAAGAGAAACATATACAGTTGCTTGCAAGGCACAGGAGGATCCGAGAAGGAATAGACGATGTTAAAAAAGCGGCAGCGAGAGCAGGAGTCAAGGGAGCAGAGTCAAGATTCATAAACGCACTCGCTGCAGAAATCTCAGCTTTGAAAGTGCAAAGAGAGAAAGAGGCACAATACTTCAGAGATGAGAACAAGAGTCTCCAGTCACAGCTAAGAGATACAGCTGAAGCCGTTGAAGCAGCAGGAGAGTTACTTGTTCGACTTAAGGAAGCTGAAGAAGGATTGAAAATTGCACAGGTACGTTTCTACAACATTTTAATATCTATATTACCATATGAGTATACCCTAATGTTTCTGGCTTGTGTATCCGCAGAAACGGGCAAGGGATGCAGAGTATGAAGCATCAGAAGCATATAAACAGATTGATAAACTGAAGAAGAAGAAACAAGAAACTGTGATCAGCACTCTTAACCAACAACAACAACACATGGAATCTTTGGAAGCTTCTTTTAATGGCAATCCTGTCTCTAAATATGATGAGCCATTGGAACCATCAGGGAGTGAAAATGATCAGCAATGGAGAGAAGAATTCGAGCCGTTCTATGAGAAAGACGCAGAGTTGGCAAAGCTTGCCGAACCTTCTTGGTTCTCGGGGTATGACCGATGCAACATTTAGTTTCTTTTCCACAAATTGCTTCTTCTGTAATGTGTATAGGGAAAAAAAACATTGTGTTGGGTGTGTTGGATTCGATTCTGTGAGATACAGAACCAAAGTTTGCAAACTCATTGTATTTCTTATATCTTATAAACTCATTTCACATCATGAAACTCTTATATAGCAATAGAAGATACAATATTAACATGATTATTTAGTAAAATATTACATTCTAATAAAAAAATACAGAAAAATGAATAAAATACAAATGTTTAGAGGAAATTAATGTTGAAGACTTTAGGATTTTTGAAAGCGAACTAATCCCACTGCATAAACAAA
>CAJHQQ010002169.1:0-71167 GCA_905132885.1 Moricandia moricandioides
TAAGTTTTCAGGCAAGTGAATTATAACGGATAGGATGCATGACATTATTAATTGCAAGAACAATAAATGTTAACTAGTCCGACCCCCTCTTGTCCCAACTCTCGTATGCGGACAGAGAAGTGTACTATCGACAGCTGAGGCCTAGTGTCGATCGAAGCTATTCAGACAGGAAGTTCGTCCACCATGTTAATTATACCAGCTCCCGCATGCATCTAACAACCTAGCTCAATGGAATACATTATGGCATAGAACTTACTCTCGTAGTTGTCCATGCCTAAGTTCAGGTTTCTAGTTAGTTACTATAGAACACAAGCATTAAACACAATTCCAAAGATTGATATTACTTCATCCTAGCAATCCTATTTTGGGTCGAATTCATCAATACCATTATGAATCTTAAATCTAACAGGTGAATTACTCATACAGGATCAAAGAAAACATGATGAACTGAATAATATAATCATAGAATAATAAATGGGTTCCAATACAAATCTCTGAAGGAGTTCAGATCTTCTCCCCTAAACTACTAAAAATCCCAATGCAAGAAAACTAAAAGGTGTAAAATAAAATGTGCTGCTTTGCCTAAACAATGGCAAAATCTATACTCTGCTCTGCCTTAACAATGGCAGAACCTATACTCCCCTAAACTACTAAAAATCTCAAAACTCGTCCAGTGGTATTCTCATAATTTGTCTTGAATTGAGCTTGGCCAATACTCTGCGATTTGGCCGTCGATTGACAACAAAGATGATCCGTCGAACGATGGTCATGCTTGACTTCGCCTCGTACTTAGCCAAATGCGAACAACTACTGGATATCTCTTCTGAATGCTCTATAAAGCTACATAATCTCCATAATGCTCCAAAACCTACCTGGACATGTAAAGACTCTAAAACATAGTCATACACACATAATATACTCCAAATAGGGTCCAAATGATGCTCTAAAACTGGTAAATAACAAGTTATATTAACTCTCCCAAGCTTAACCTTTTGCTTGTCCTCAAGCAAAACAAAGGTAGCCTGTGAAAGAGGTTTGAAAAGCGGGGACTCACATAATGTATAAGTATAACTGTCACCCATACTATATTGCAACCACATCAAATAATGCTGATCAAAGAGAAACTTTATATGTCGTATCCTAGTATAACAACCAAATCTATTTTTCCAGCAACTCAACAAATACTAATTTGACTCACCCCTCTAGTGATCTCATTTTTTGCATAAAAATAAAGTGCAAACTTTACCTTGGGAGTATCGATCAAAGGACACATGGGCTCAACTTATGCATATTTGTATACACATATAGTTTAGTTAGTAAATAAATAAGTTCTGATCATAGTCCACTTCTTGACTCAATAATATTTTTTCGAAAAAAACTTTAGTAAATATAACTAATAAAAGCTCAAAATAAATAAAAAATCAGCAAACTCCCCCAAACTTAAATAACACTATCCCCAGTGTTATCTCGTCCGGTTTGGTTAAGGGAATAACTGAATCATAAGTACAACGTAGAGAAAAATTCGAAGTTACCAAACTCCATAAGGAGTGTCGACTGATGGTGAGTGATGATTGTCGAGCGATGGTAAACCATCCAAGCCCAACCGATGGTGAAGTGTTGATGTCGACCGATGGTTGTTTCAAACTTTTCTACTCCTTCCTTGAAAACTTAAAGTAATTAAATAAAAACATAATTAATAACTAAATAGTAAAAAACAAATAAAAATGATTACACAGTGCGTTGCTTCCCACTTAGCGCTTGGTTATAGTTTTAAGCTCAACATTTTGACTTCTGAACTAGTAAGTCAGTTCATCGAACCAATGTGGAAAGCAGGTATCCACATACTCTCTATCCGTCTGAAACCATGCACTGATGAAGCTCCTCACAGCTTCTTCGCCTCTGGTTCTCTGGTTGTCCAACCTTATCTGAGCAGTCTCCATTGTACTCATCCTTTCCTGGAGTGTTTGAATGCATCCCGTCAGCATGTTAAGCCTGGCATATGTGGGCTCTGAAATATCATCCAATTTCTGGTAGATAATATTCCTCAACAAGTCTTGAGAAAGGTAAACTTCATCAAGCTTGTCTTCCAATAACGTCTTTTGTTACCAGCCTCTGCCTAAATGCTGTGTGATGACTATCGATCCATGGCCTAGTGTTGCCGTCGGTTGATTCTGAACTAACTGCTCCAATTTATTGTTGTTCTTGAATAATTTGATGAGTGTAGTCCAACTTATGCTTCATCTCTTCCATGCACGTGGTTAATCAGACAATACAGTTGTTGAACGGGCGGTACATGTCATCAAGTTTCTTGTAATAATCATCCGTAATCATCTCTTGTGCTCTGTAAATTCCTTGTACCAAGTTGTCAAATTCTTGTGTGCTGTAAGTTGATGTGTCTGGTCTGGTTTTGCGAATGTCTTATGCATATTCTGGCAAATATAGATGAGTATATTCATGCATGTTGGCTCTCTCAAGAATATCCCTTATGTCCTCCTTAGACACATTAATGATTCTGCCATCAATGTCTCATGCATTTCCATTCTCATCTTTGTAAACTCCATACTCATCTCTCGTCTCCCAACGAAATCTTCTTCGGTTGTTGTTGTTGGCAAAAGCTCGGGATCCATATTCGATGAGACCGTCGATTGATGGTAGACATGTCTTATTGATCGATGCTTCATTTTGTTCGGATGAAGCCTCTAGACTCCCATAACTCAAATGTATCGTGCTCAACTGCTTCTTCTGGGTAAAGTTCTGTGTAATCTGGGTTGGTGTGCTCTAGTGCCAACTCACGGTATTGCTCTCCAGTGTAGAAAATGTCTTCTGGACTGTCTTCTTCGTTCTGATTTGTGGCATGAGTATTGGTCGATGGTTGAGGTTTAAATCGACCGATTGTTGTATGCTGAGACCGTCGACCGATTGTTGAAGCTGATTGTCGATCAATGTTATATTCGTAGACTCTTTCTTTAGCTCAAAATCACAAAAGCATATGGCAATAAGACCTGCTTCTTCCATGGCAAAACCAAGGTACTCAATAATTTCTTCTTCCTTGTAGTCCTCACCATATTCTTGGTTAGCCGGATCATATCCTAATTCAGGATGGTGAGTGTCGATCGATATTGAAGGATGGGTGTCGACCTATTATTGAATGTTTTCCCATGGAACGATTGTTTGGGATGGGTGTTGATCGATGCTCCATCATCCGACTCCTCCTTATGCTCAAAATCGCAGAAGCATGTAGAAATTGAACCAAGATCCTCGCCCAATTCTATTAGAGTAGCCTTGTTCTTGACTTTAAAAGGTTCATAAAAATTATTTGAATCTATTAAGGATAGATACAGCCAGTTCGTCTTCATGTCGCATATATCTTCCACTGTGGCCATAAAGGCTTTTCTAAGGAGTAAGGAAGAGTTCCAGTCAATCTTGATGTCCATCACATGGAAGTCTACTGAGGCTAAGGTTTAGGAAATTTGCACTAGGACTTCTCTGGCTATCCTTCCTGAATTCACCCTGGAGAAGTCCACAAAAGTGAATGAATCACTGAAAGAATCCACTTTTAGGCTCAACTTCTCTGCCATAGCTCTAGGAATGATGCTGACTGCTGATCCAGTATCGCATAGGGCATTGGGATACTCGTGGCCTTTGACAAAACATGGATTCACGAACTTCCTAGGGTCACTTTTCTTCTTGAGAGTGATCCTCTGCTTCAGCTTCTCTCTGAGGCCATTGAACATGCGCTATATGTCTTCATTTGTCTCCTTGGATTCCCTTAAAAACATCCACAATTTATGAGTATAGTATGCTTCATCAAATAGAGTATCTAGAGGAATTTTAAAAACTTTTTTGGCAAAGCCATCCATCTTTTTATCAGTTACTTCTCTGAGCAGATGTTTAGGAATCTTCTACTTCCTTTTGGAGTGTCTTTATGTTATCAATGGCTCAAGTGTATTGGTGTTCTTTTCTGGAGTCTCCATATTCGGATCTTTGACAAACAAGCTTGCATTCAGACTTGGTAGACGAACTGGTTCTGCTGTTAAAGACCGTCGATCGATGTTGACGTCTCGACGTCGATCGATGTTTGAAGACTCACACGAAGCTACAGACTCTGAGGTTTCTGTCGATCGATGCTCAGTAACGAGTGTCGATCGACACCAGTGTGATATACCGAAAGACATTGCACTTTCTACTCCGAAATATCCCTCTTGGAGCTGTCCTCTCTTCACCTCTTGCCAAAAATCATCACATATCAATGCACTGACGTGGTGTTTCTGACCAGCTTCCTCATTCTCCTTAATCAGTGTTTCAAGTCTCTGAATGGCCTCACTTGTTTGGACCACTTGATTCTCCAACTTCTTGACATGAGTGCTGAGAGTCTTAAACTTTGTGTAGAGGTTGATGTACATATCATCTATCTTTCCATTGAAATTCACAGTCATCTGTTGTTGCTGCTCCAATACTATGTCAACCATAGCTTATAACTTGCTCTCCTGAGTCTCTTGATGTGGTTTTGATAAGAAGATCCAAAGGTCATGTTGTTTTTTTCTGGGCCTCTGCTGCTGTGAACTCTTGTTGTAGTTACTCATGTTACCACATGTTGTAGATCTTCTTCTTCTTCTACAAGCTCCTGTGTGAATTAGCAATTCTTCTCCTCAATTCCTCAGCTCTGTCATCAAATAAATTATGCATGAAGGCATTTTTGATGTCTGTGAGGATGTAAGAGATCTTGGTGGTAGCTGCTTAAGCCAGTATAAAACATCTCCAACAAGCGAATATTCAAAGAGCGTGCATAGAAGTTAGACCTCAGGGACTCCTTTAGCCTTGATGGCAGACACAAGATCTTCTAATCGCTCTAAATGATCCATAGGGTGCTCATGAGAATGAACATGAAATGGTGTATATGCCACAAGGGTGAAATAGACTGGCTTCAGCTCAAAATTATTCCTCTAAAAAGATGGAGGACGAATAGCAGATTTGTTAGCATATAATTGATCTGGATGAGTGTAGTCAACCAATGTTTTGGGTTGAGCAGTATGGGCTTCAGCTCCAGCTTGAGCTACGATAACTTCTTTTGTTTCAAAGATTACAATCATCTGCTCATCAATTCTCTGACATGTTGCATTATGAAGATGACCAATGAGGTCATACAGGTCCCGTCTCTCATTCCTAGTCATTATCAGAATAGCAACTATCTCTTCTTGGGAATCATAGTCGATCAATGTCTCAGTATTGGTGTCAATCAATCCCGACGATGAGTGTTGATCTACAAAGAAGTGTTGGCGTCGATCGATGCTTGTCGCTACTCCTTGCAGAAGCTACGTTCGATGGCTACTGGGTCTGGAAAAAAATAAGTCTTTTTCCTTGTTGTTTCTGGTACTACTAGGCATGCACCTAAAAAGCAAAAGAAAAAAAAATGTAAGCAAACTAAAAAGAAAACCTATAAAAACCTTGCAAAAGAAATCTAATGGTGATCCTTTATCCTCGACAACGACGCCAAATTTGATACATGCTCAAATTACCTGGTGTTTTTATTGTTATATGAGGGTATAAATATCCTAAATAATTAACTATAAAATTAACCCTTAATCCTAACATACAAAATAATACTCTTGCCAAGAGAGATCAGGTAGTACTTAGGAATCGAATCCACAGAGAACAATGACACATAATAGATTTCTTATTTCTAAAGACTAAGCTAGGTGATTATATATATATATATATATATATATATATATATATATATATATATATATATATATATTGGTAACAAGTAATTGGTAAGGAAATATTCCTTATCAGAAGGTGTAGATGCAATATGGAAATATGCTAGTAATGTAAATATGCTAATAATGTAAATATGGAAATATGCTATTAATATAACTAGATGTAAATGTAAATATGTTAGATCTAGGGTTTCAAGCTTCATGAATTATAGGGGGTAAAATGCACATATATGCAAATATTCAAGAACGCAATTATTAACTATTCTGCCTTTTAACTCCAACTCTCGTTGTGAGCAAAAGGAAAGACCATCGATCAACGACTAAGGCCTGATGTCGATCGACGGTGAAAACATAAGGAAGTGTGAATGAGATTTGATATGTTCACCAAGCTAATTTGACCAGCTCTCGCATGCACCTAACAACCTAGTTCAATGGAGTCTATTTTGGCACATAACCTACTATCTTAGTTGTCCATGTCTTACTTTCGAGATCCTAGTTAGCTACTCTAGAATGCAAGCATTAAGCACAACTCAATTGATGGATATTAACTTAACCTAGCAATCCTAATTTTGGGATAATCCATGATTGCTATCATTCAACCCTAAATCTAATTGGTAACTACTCAGACATAATCAAAGTAAAAATAATAATATAAATATAATGCATAGATAAAATACTGGGGTTTCAATACAAATCTCCCTAAGAAGTTATGAATCTTCTCCCTAACTAAATCCTAAAGCTATGATGGAGTGCTGGTGCACACACACACTTTGCCACAAACCTTGGCACCCAGCACCCAGCACCTAGCACCCAGCACACAATTTCTAGTGCAATGCATAAAGTATAAATATAAAACCCTAAAGTCTAGGTCAAAACTCATCCATGGGTAATCTTGTAATCTTGTGTCATGTTTTAAACTTGGGCTTGAAATCGGCTGACGTAAACAGTGGGTTGCCTCCCACTCAGCGCTTAGTTATAGTCTTAAGCTTGACATTTTAAAATTTCTGACTAGAATGGAGGTGGATCAACACTTGGAAAACAAGTGTCTACATCTTCTTTGCTCTTTTGAAACTATGTACCAACAAAGCTTCTTATTGCTTCATCTCCTTTGGCTTTCTCATTCTTTATTATCTCCGTAGTAACCTCCACTGAATGCATTCTCCTTTGTAGATTCTCAATGCCGCGCTGTAGCATTCTAAGTCTGGCAACTGTAGTTTCTGATATATCCTCCAATTTCTAAGAAATATCTTCTTTCATCAGGCTCTGAAAAGTAATCTCATTGAACCTTTGTTCTATTTGTTTTTCTGATGCGCACTTCTGTCTGTCAAAATCAGTATCGATCGATGGCATGATGCTGCCGTCGATTGATGTCACTCTATCTAGTCCACTCGCATGTTTTCATTGAACCATATCCAAATCTTGCTTCATCTCATCCATGAGGCACTTGTCTATAGAATAGTAGACATCATCAAGACTCCTGTAGAAATTGTCTAGTGACATCTCTTGAGCTGTTTAGATCTCATTCACAATATCGTCAATCTCTGCTCTGTTGTATGTCTTTGAGTTCTGCCTAAACATACCGATCTTTGCTGCATGTTCAGGTAAACATATGTATTTGTACTCAAACATAATAGCTCTCTCTAGAACTGCCCTGATATCTTCTTCTTCTTGCACATTCACAACTCTTCCGTCTAGAGCTCGTGCATTATCATTCTCATCTCTATAGATGCCATACTCATCTTTCTTTTCCAAAAAAATATTCTTCTGCCATCAGCATCAAAAGCTCTCGTTCCATACTCTACGCGACCGTCTATCAGTAGGGGATTGATCCAAATGATCGATCCTGGAGTTTCTGAACTAAAGGGGTTAGGTGTACATAACTCATGGACTCATGGAATAGCGGTATCGATCGATGCATTCTTCTTGTTTTCGATCAATGGTTGAGTTTGGATCGGCTCATGCTTCTGCTCCTTGTTGTCGATCGATGTCGGTACATGTGCGTCGACCGATGGTTGTTGCTGTTTTCCAAATAAATTTCCTAATCGTTCAGCCATTATAAGGGCGTGTGTAGACTGTCATGTAGGTTTACAATTTGGGTTAGTTTTTGCAATTGCAAAATCCACGAGTTATTATCTGTATTTTTTTAAAATTGCGATTTTATACGTGTATACTTTCTTTTCTGTCTAAAATTTGAAAATGTTAGTTTTTAAGATTGACAAGAATTCAACCATGTTTTGACTTTCAAAATTAGGCTTCATCTACAACCTACATTTTTTTATTTTTTAGAACAAGTTTGTTTTTCCAATTGACCAATTTGACTTTCTACAAATAGATTGAGATGAACGTCTATACATGTGTAGATTTCACCTGAAGTTTACTACCAAATACGACAGGTTAGTTTTAGATTTGATTAAAATAAAATGTAGACTGCATATAAATAAAATAGTAGACTTCATATGCAGTCTACATTTTTTTCTGAGATAAGTATACTAAAATGAAGTCTACACTTTTTTCTTTGTTTTGGTCAACTTTATAGCATTTTAGTCAAATATAAAACTAATATATTCAACGCTGTTAAAGTTTTGGTCAAATGCAAAAATGATATTTTGTAGACTTCCAAAATAATTTACATAATGTAGACTTCCGATGAAGTCTACTATGAAAAGTCAAAAGTTGCCCAAAGTTTGGTCAAATGCAAAAACTAACTTCTTTTAGGTGGAATTCGTAGTAAGTCAATTTACTTTTATTTTTGTTTTCAAAGGTTAAGGCGCAGACTTCTAGGGAAGTCTTTTATACAAAAAAAATATTTTAGTAAATTGCAAAAGTAACTTGTGCATTGCAAACTAGACCGCATCGTAAGTCTACACATATGCGTAGACATAGAAACAGTCTACTATTGCGACACAAATCTAAAAATGATGAAAATCATGCAAATAGTTACTTTTTCCGGTGTAAAGCTCATTTCCACCATTTACCACCGTCCAAGCTCTAAATATGAACAAAAAGAACATCTTTGTTGACTCACAACTGAATAAACTTGAAAATATGAAAGTTTAGCTTATAAAAATGAAAGCTATGGGAGTTTTTAAATGGCAATGAGAGAAAATGAAGATTTGTTGATTTAGAAAGAGAAAAAAATAGTACAAATTGAATTCTTAAGCTTTTAAGAGCTCAGAAATGGTGGTTCATGGTGGTTGGAAAAATAATGATAATGACATTGTTTTAAATAAGAGAAAATGTTTAGGGTGTAATAGTTTTTTTTCATTTTCGAAATATTTGAATAATTAATTAATTATGACAATTTTATAAATAATTTAAAAACATAAGGAGAGTTTAGAATTTTCGAAGGTGAATAGTAATGACAAAAAAAGGTTTTCTTTTGGTGTTAAATTATAGGTTGTTTTTTTTAAAAAAAAACAAATTTAGTTAAGCTAAATTTATGTTTAGAAATTTAAACTAATTTTTAAATTTTATAAATAATATTTAAATGAAAAACACATATATAAATACTATTCTGTTTTCAGTTTAATTTTTAAATATTTATATAATCAAAATTTTATTACGTAGGTACCAAATTAAATCATGGAGTGTTGCATTTATGTTGTGACTGATGATCATTAAAATAACAATAGGAATGAATATAAAAAGCTGAAAATAATCATATAATACGAAGGAAATGAATATGTGTTACTTATTGTCATTTCTCAAATTTCTTAAGAATGTTTTGTTTCATACATATTATTAAGAAATGAAGAATGAGAGGGAATCATTTGGAGAAAATATTTCTAATACATGTGTAGTTTTATCTGTAACGTTTTAATAATATCGGAAATTTTTCAAAGAGACACAGATTTGAAGTATGAAATGGAGAGCTATTTGATACTCTTTTTACTCGATATTATATGTTTGTTAGATTAATTGATTACTTTACAGTGATAAGTTCTTTCTTGAAACTAAACTTCATAATAATAAGATCAAACATAATCATATCTTGGTTGTCTAATGGTTTCTACTAAATAAAAAGTAGTTATGTTGGTTTAGTTTAGGGATTGAATCTTTCCTATTGAGAATTGCTAGTTTCACATGTGGCTAGGCAGCGTACATTTCTAACTAAAAATGTGCACAGATCGAATATCCGAGTTTTTTTGAGGTATTCGTGATTTGATTTGATTTGTTTCGTCCGAATAATCAATTATCCGATTTGATTTGATCCGGAGTCATCTGGATATCCAAAAAAAAAATTTACTTGAAATCCGATTGGATTCGTATAAATAAAATAAAATTTTTAAATTAATAACAATCGTAATAGAATATAAAATAATGATATTTTATTACAAAAATTATAAATTTATTTTTGTAAATCTAATAAATAATATAATAATTTAAAATTATTTAAAATTTTATAAAAATAATATTTATATAATATATTTCTATAAATATATGTGTATATGCATATAGCGGATCAAATCTGATATCTTCTCCTAAAACTATTAGTATTTGTGATTTTTTTCGTTTCTTACGGTTATTACATATTAGTATTTTATTTGATTCATAGAGTTACGGATATCCAGATTTTTGGTTCAAATTTAAAAAGATTACGAATCAAATCAAAATTTACGAATATTTTGTTCAATCCTATTTTTAACTCCCATATAATATAACCAGATTTTTTTTGTCAATGGTAAACCAACTCACAGGAGTAGGATTAGTAGGGCTGACCTAGACACTTCTCTTGTTTAATCAAAAAAAAAAACAGAAGTTAGAGTCAAGCATGTTTACTAGAAAAATAAGAAATACACCATCGATGTTATATGGAAGAAGTGTTCGCTCGTGGGAATCTTTCGACATGTTATTGTTTCTATTTCCTTGTCGAAATATTTTGTTTGATTTGCTGTTAATATGTGATCTAAGCTTAGTCTACTTGGGTTAGTTGTAGGTGAATACACGGGTTAATTAGATTAGTGTAAAGCAAATAGGTTAGATGTTGAACCGGGATTGATCATTTAATCTTGGTAAGGTCTTCTCGATATATAAGAGAATATAGAATAGAGTATTGAGCTATCTAAGGAGAGAGAAGAAAAGGTGTGTTGATTTTGTGCGTGTTGATCAATCTATGAGTTGCAGAGGAGATTTTTTTTGTTCTAGTGGATTTTCTAGAATGAGTCTGGCTCCATGGATTAGTCTCCACATTGGAGAGATACCCTGGGTAACCAAAAGGCTGTGTGTGTGCATCTCACTTGTTTTCTTCTTTCTTGTTAGATCTTTAGCTTTCCTTTCTCGTGAGTGATAAGAGGTTTCAATCAGTAGTGAGTGTGTCAAAGATAAAAGCGCTGATCTATCTCAGATAAGAGGTTTTCCGCACAACAAGTGGTATCAGAGCGAAGGTTCTCAAGATCCAAGGGTTTTGACTATGATGAAGACGATAAGAGCTGAGGTTGAGCTGTTCGACGGAACTGGCGACTTCTCGCTATGGACGATTCGAATGCTGGCTCATTGCAGGGTATCGGGATTAAAGGAGGTAGTGCTCAGCGATAACTTCGAGATCGGAGTTCCAGTGACCAAAGAAGAAGGAAAGAAGGTAGATGGCGATAATCCTGGTCTGTCGGAGACGAAGACGATTATGGATCCAATCAAACTGGAGAAAGACGAGAAGGCGAAAGACATGATCATACTCAACATCGGGAATCAGGTTCTTAGTAAGATCAAGCACTGCACTACCGCGGCTTCGATGTGGTCGTCTCTCGAAGGTTGTATCTATCCAAGTCTTTACCTAATCGAATCTTTGTTCAATCTTTATTTTATACGTTTAAATGTGATAGCTCTAAGTCTATTGATATAAACGTATATGATTTTCTTAAGATTGTTGCAGAAATTGAAAGCTTGAGCGTCAGTGTCACTGACGAGACCGAAGCCATTGTCTTCAGGAGCTCACTACCGTCTAGCTATGACCAGTTGAAGAACACGCTCAAGTACGGTAAAGATTCTCTTGCTTTGGAAGAGGTCATATCGGCTGCTAGATCCAAACAACGAGAGATCCAAGATAGTGGAAGGAGAGAAGGGAACTGCTACGTTTCTCTATTCCTCTGAAAGAGGAAAGCAAGGCAGGCATGAAAATGGTGACTCTCGAGGGAATAGAGGCAGGAGTAAGTCCAAGGCAAGGAGAATCACCTGTTGGTACTGCAAGAAAGAGGGTCACATCTAAGCCTACTGTTTTGCGAGGAATAAGAGGATGGAACAAGACATAGTTGGAGAAGCAGCTGTTGCAATAGGGAAATCGGAGACTCTGGATGCTTTAATGGTTACTGGAGATGAGGCAAACAACAACTGGGTGATTGACTCAGGGTGTACTCATCACAAGACATCTCGTCGTGATTAGTTCACTGATTTCAAGGAGATAGAATCAACCAATATCATGTTAGGATATTTTCATACGGTGGAAACTCTTGGCATCGGTACTGTGAGAGTAAACACTCACTGTGGCTCAGTGAAGGTGATCCAGAATGTAAGATATGTACCATCACTTCGGAGGAATCTTATTTCTACTGGAACACTTGATAAGTTGGGTTTCAAGCATAGCAGAGGAGAGGGCAAGATCGTATTCACAAAAAACTCCAAGTTTGCTATGCAAGGGAACCTGAAGAATGGCTTATATATTTTAGACGGCGAAACTGTGTGTCCTGAAGCCTGCAACTTAGAAGGATTACGGCTGAAAGCACCGCTTTAACATAGTCGATTGGGTCATATGAGCTACAAGAACCTGCAAGTCCTTGTGAGGGAAGGAGTCCTGACCAAGAAAGATGTTGGAACGATTTTTTTTGCGAGTATTGTGTAATGGGAAAGTCCAAAAGGGTAAGTTTTGGTACTGGAAAGCATAATACTACTAATGTGTTAGAGTATATTCATGCAGATCTTTGGGGCTCTCAAAACGTTCACCCTTCTCTGTCAGGTAACAAGTATTTTCTCTCCATTATAGATGATCATTCTAGGAAAGTTTGTATATGGTTTCTTAGAACTAAGGATGAGACATTTTCTAGGTTTTGTGAATGGAAAAGGCTTGTAGAAAATCAGGTTGATAAGAAAGTTAAGTGCCTTAGGACCGATAACGGTCTAGAATTTTGCAACCATGTGTTTGATGAGTTTTGCAGGAAGAATGGAATAGTTAGGCACAAAACATGTGACTATACACCTCAACAAAATGGCGCGGCAGAGCAAATGAATCATACAATAATGGAGAAAGTTCGATGCCTCCTTGATGAATCAGGACTTAGCCAAGATTTCTGGTCACATGCGGCAGCATTCTCTGTTTATACTATCAACCGATCACCGGCGCCTGCAGTAGGTTTGAAAGTAAGGGTACAAGCACATGAGGAAGTTTGGGTCAGTGAATTATGTTCACATTGATCATGCAAAGGTGAAGCCTAGAGCAGTCAAGGGCGTGTTGATTGGGTATCCTCCGGGCACAAAGGGGTACAAGATATGGCTGTTAGATGGTGAGAAGTGTGTAGTCAGCAGAAATGTGAAGTTCTGTGAATACGTGATGTTTAAGGACATACCGAAGGGCATGAAGAAGGGGTTGCTGATACTATAGTGCAATATGAAACCGATAAACAGTCTGTGGAGATACTAGTGAAGGGGGAGCACATAGCTGTCTCGAATTCTGGTCAAGGAGGAGCAGTTCAAAGTTCAGTTGATGAAGTGGAGTCAGAGGACTCAGATCAATCTGATGTGAACCAAGCCAGATCAGGCCTTACAAATTATCAATTGGCTAGAGATAGACCTCGAAGTACTATACTACCACCAGCAAAGTTCAACGACTACGACTGTTCGGAGGTAGCTTTTGCGTTGTCTATGTTCGAGTTGATGAATGTAGAGGAACCTAAAGACTATGCTGAAGCTAAGTCGAGTCGGGAATGGGATAAATGGAGTGTGGCTTCTGACGATGAGATGAATTCATTGATTAAGAATGGCACTTGGGTACTGGTGAAAAGCCCGAAAGATAGGAAGATTATAAGTTGTAAGTGGCTCTATAAGATCAAGCCACGGATGACAAAGAAAGAACCTAAGAGGTATAATGCGCGGTTAGTGGCTCGTTGTTTTACTCAGAAGGAAACAATTGATTACCATGAGGTATTTGCACCGGTTGTCAAACACGTATCAATCCATACGCTGTTGTCACTAGTGGTTAACTTGGACCTGGAGTTGGAGCAAATGGACGTGAAGACTGCGTTTTTGCATGGGAACTTATAGGAGGACCTGTACATGGAGAAACCAGAGGGTTATGAAGACAAGTCCAAGCCGAATCATGTTTGCCTCCTGAAGAAGTCTCTTTACAGTCTCAAGCAGTCACCTCTGCAGTGGAACAAACGTTTTGATTAGTTTATGGTGGTTCACAGATATAGGAAGAGTCAGAAAGATGCTTGTGTTTATATTACTAAGGGCTCAGACGAAAGGTTGGTATATCTCCTACTGTATGTGGATGATATGCCCCTATCTGCAAGAGATATAAGTGATATCAATAAGCTTAAGGAGCAGTTGGAGTCAAGCTTTAAGATGAAAAATATGGGTCCAGCTCTAAGAATATTGGGAATGGATATCTTCAGGGACAGAAGTAAGGGCATCTTGAGGTTATCTCAAACAGAGTACATCAAGAAGGTGGTTTCAAATTTTAGGATGGAAGGTGCAAAGAGTTCATTGACGCCTATGGGAGCTCATTTTAAGTTGTCTACAGTAAAAGAGCATGAAGAGAGTATTGATACTAATGTGATTTCATGCTTGTCAGCTGTTGGAAGCATAATGTATGCAATGGTAGGCTCGAGACTTGACCTTTCCTATGTTGTAGGGTTGGTGAGCCGGTTCATGAGCAAGCCTGGAGAGATTCACCGGGAAGCGGTAAAATGGCTTCTCAAATACATGAAGGGATCCGCAGATGTGCAGTTAGTTTACACGCAAGAGAAGGAATTCAAGATACATGGGTATTGTGACTCAGATTTTGCAGGGGACAGAGATGGAAGCAGATCGTTGTCAGGGTATGTGTTTACAATTGGAGGAAACGTGGTGAGTTGGAGGTCCTGTCTACAATCAGTAGTGGCCTTGTCAACTACCGAAGCCGAATAACTATCTCTGACGGAAGCAGTGAAGGAAGCCATATGGTTAAAGGGGTTGCTTGAAGATTTTGAGATCACTCATGGGCCAGTTCAGGTGTGGTGTCATTCACAGAGTGCTATATGCCCGTCTAAGAATGCGGTATTTCATGAACGGACCAAACATATGCGAGTGGGATACAACTTCATTCGAGACATCATCGAGGAAGGGGAGGTTGAAGTACTGAAGATTCATACTAGCAAGAACCCGACTGATATACTGACGAAAGTAGTTCCGGTGAGTAAGTTTAACGCAGCGTTAAGCTTGCTCAAAGTAACTCAAGATTGATAAGCTTAGGTCCGTGCCAGACGGTCTAAGTCTAGAAGGTAAATCCAGGGGAGAGGACAAAGGTTAATGATTCGAGAACAGAAGAAGAAGAAGACTTGTGAAGCTTAGCTCAAGGAGGAGATTGTTAATATGTGATCTAAGCTTAGTCTACTTGGGTTAGTTGTAGGTGAATACTCGGGTTAATTAGATTAGTGTAAATCAAGTCGGTTAGATGTTGAACCGAGATTGATCATTTAATCTTGGTAAGGTCTTGTACATTCTCGATATATAAGAGAATATAGAGATAGAGTATTGAGCTAACTAAGGAGAGAGAGAAGAACAAGGTCTGTTGACTCTGTGCGTGTTGATCGATCTCTGAGTTGCAGAGGAGATCTTTTTTGTTCTAGTGGATTTGCTAGACTGAGTCTGGCTCCAGGGATTAGTTCTCAACATCGCAGAGATACCCTGGGTAACCAAAAGGCTGTGTGTGTGCATCTCACTTGTTTTCTTTTTTCTTGTTCGATCTTGAGCTTTCCTTTCTCATGAGTGATAAGAGGTTTCAATCAGAAGCGAATGTGTCAATGATAAAAGCGCTGATCTATCTCAGATCAGAGGTTTTCCACACAACATTTGCTCAACTTTTTTCCATTCATTTGAACTATAAAAAACATTTTATTGATTCAAAACAGTTAATATTAGCAGGGCTGTTACCTCTACGCTAAATCTTTTTTGCCTAAGAATAAAAGTGTTAGGTTTGAGACACGCTAGCAACTAGGCTCACTAGCAACTGGGAAGAGATTTAGTAACCGATCCTTATTTTTTTCTAAAAGTAATAAGTTTTCACTTTGAGCATTTTATCGATAAAAAAAAACTTTTTAGCAACAAAAAAAATTCATATTTAATGAGATAAATACCTCAATATAAAAAATCAAAAGAAAAAGTTGTAAAATAACTTGTCATACTTCTAGAAATAGTTAGTTTAAATTTTTATATCAAAATTTAGTTTATAAATATTTTATAATTAATTTGGTATACATTTTTTAAATAAAATATTGTAAAGAATTAAAATTTTGTAATTAACTAACTATTTATGTCTACATTTGTGTCTGCTTGTAGATGTAAAAGTATGTGAAGCAAACAAAATATTTAAGCTCCATTAAATCTTAAATTTGTAATTATTTTATTTATCTAACAAAATAATAAATTTTGATTCATAATTTCAGTATTTTACTTTTCGTGAAAAGTTAGCATCATTTCTCGAAGAAAGAAGACGCGAATTTAGCATCTATTTAGTAAAACGCGAGGACAAAAAAAAGAGAATCTGGAACTCTTAAGACACGCATCGCCACTTAGCTGGAATAATTTTTCCTAATTACACATCATACATCATAATGTTTTTCCAATATCGTTGCATTTTTATTCATTTAACGCTTGTTTACTTGTCACTTTATCGAAAATATAAGCAATGGCTTTTAATACTATTTTGAAAATTATAACGCATGTAGATTCTTTTGACCAGAACATAAAAAGCTTGCATCCACGATGTTCTGCGACGAAGACCTCCCCTTTTACGAAGTTCAACTACATGGTAGACCGCATGTTAGACCGCGAACATCCACCCCAAAAGATATTAGTTTTTTTTTTTCTATTTTGAGAGAGCAAATGCATGTTTTATTTTGACAAATAGCAAATGCATGCAGCATGGCCTGAAGAGGAGCCATGGAAACATGTGCTGCCGACATTTTTGTCTTTCTTGTAACTTAGTTGGTTAATGGCTAACAAATATTCAAAGAGGTTCAAACTGCTTGTCCTTCCAGTTTTTAATTTTTTGGGTTTTGGGTCCAAAATATTTAAGGATTGGGCGTGAATGTGTATGAACTAGTGTTTTTCAAGTTTTGTCAATACTTAAAGATATAGCATGTTAGGGCTGGTCTAACATTTTTTTATTTTTAGTTTTTAATACCTATGCTCACTTACAACTTTGTACCCTTTGTTATTCATATGAAAAAAATTTAGGACCGTATACATAACTAAAATTATCGTTTAAAGTCACGATATCCTAAGCAGTAAGTTTCCTTGTTTATGCTTCGGACCAGCATATATGTATATATACACACAGACACATACACACACACACACATATATATATATATTAGCCAACGACCATGCAAGAATAATTTAATAAAAAAGGTTGCTTCATGTGGAAGCAATGTGCCGGAGTGATAAAGGTTTAAAGGCTTCTACACCAGGTCCGGGGTTTAATTCCTAGAGGAAGCGCAATTTCTTGCAAATTATAGGATTCAAGCTTTTTGGAGGTTCCAAAGTGATGTAGGCAAAGCCGTTCGTTGTGATCATATGTTTTGGAGAGAGCATGTCCATCAAGGATGTCATACATGTGAATTATCCATCGATCCAAGTGTTATGGGGGAGAGCTACATCGTGGAATCGCTATTCATCAGTTTCACATATGCTACATGTAGTTTATCATCATATGTAATAGAACTAGGTGGACGGCCCGCATGCATGTGCATACATTAATATAATCCCTAGATTGATAATTACATTTCTATAATATATATTCTCTTTATAACATATCATATATGTATATTTAATTATTTATTCATGTTTATATATAGTATAATCATAAACTTACATGTCGGTACTTATTAAATTTAATGTTTATATTTTAATGATTCCTGTTGATCAGTTGCATTCTGTTATGTTAACATATCATATATATATATATATGTAATTTGTCATTCTGCATGTTTCTATGTGGTATGAAAACATTTATTTATAACTTGGTGGAAAAAGTAGTATAAAATATTATTGAATACCATTAAACTAATTGTTTGATATTACTAAAATAAAAAGTAATTCAAAACAACATCGAATTTAATATAGTTTCAAGAAACACCCATTAGAGGCCGATATCATACTGGAATTTGTTGAGACGTTATCCAATATGTTTTTAATAAGTTCATTTTTTAAAATATCCATATTCTTAAATTATATTTTTATTCTATTATATTAAAATATAATAGAAAGATATTTTTTACTAAACATTTTAGTATTTAAATAACGACTAATCATTCAATTTTAAATTGTCATTTATGTGAAAATATATTTTTATTCATTAACATTGTAAATTTGCAATATGTAAATATTATATGGGCTTTTTAATATTGGGGGAAAATAATGAAATATATAAGAAAATGTTTGCATATAAGAATTGAAATTCGGGCCAACAAAAATGAATGAATCAGATTTCACCATTGTTTTGTCTTATGCTTAAAGCAAATGAATGAAAGAACTATGAAAGTTTTAAAAAGAGTATAAAGACTTTTCTTGAAGAAGCCCATTAATTTAAAATATTAACGATAGTTATCTATCATGATTTGAAAGGTGACAGAATTTTGCATATAATTATTTAAATAAAGGGTACATTATTTTTGCTTCAATTTATAGTTTAGAAAATAGGTAAGTTTAGTTCAATAGCCCTGTTAGAATTTATATGAATTGATTATTAGATTTTTGATAATATCTAACAATATATTCTTCCTAAACAATCTCTATGTAGTTTAGGAAGTCCGAATATACTGATGTAATAAAATCATCTATTCTTCCTAAGGAATAATACACATTAATGGTAGAAACCAATGTACTTATAGAAACCAATGTAAGGAACTATAATATTCAAATGACAGTTTGCTGAACATCTAGTTAGTATTTACATTGTTGCCTAATAGTGTCGCAAAAGTTTTATGTCGCACATATTTTTAAGCTATCATCATTACACACCTAGGGATTAATAAAAACTATCATCATCGGGTTTGCAGGACTAATACATGCTATTTACGTACACATTTCAATCAAATGAAAGAACAAAAAATCAAAGATACTCCATGTTAAGTCATCCTATATTGGATAAAAGATATTTATCTAATCTTTTGACAATGATTATTACTTCGAGATGATTATGGAAGAAAAATTTAATCCTACACTCAACCTAACCCTAACAATCATTATTTCTTTGCTGTAAGACCAAAATTCCTTTGCATTAATTATAAAATCATACCTAAACTAACAATAATTAGAGTTTATTCTGGTATACCCTTAAAGGGAGAAAACTATTCTCTATATCCCTCATTTATTCTCAATACCCTTTTATCTTTGCAAACCCTAAACTAACCTTCTATTTATTTATTATATCTCATCTACCTCATAAATACATTGAATTAAATAAATCAACTACCACAAACAACCTTAACAAATCAGATCCAACTGGTCCCACATGTCTTCACTTTTTCCCACTGCTCCCTCTCTCCCATCGTGTCTTCTTCTTCTCCATTCTCCATTGACGAGATTGAAGGTTCTAAAACAGGTAAGTAAAGTCCGTTTTTGATGATTTTTTTTTTCAAAATATCATGTAAATGTTAGGTATATCATGATTATGTTAAAAATATAAGATTTCATGAAAAAATTGGAGATTTTATGGACGATTTTAAACACTGTGTTTATGGATTTAAAGTATATTTTATGTGTGTTTTTGATGAAATTATTAGTCAAATAATATTTAAATTAAGTGTATAACTCGGCTTGCGTTAAAAAATAATTGTTGATGAAAATTAAGAGATATTTAAAGGAGGATTTTTAAAATTATGTTCATGGGTTTTCGATAGAGATATATATTTACGTTCATTTTTCTGATTTTTATTTGTGTAATTTCATTAGGATAGAGTATATATCATGGGCACTGATAATTTTGGGTATCCAAACAAATTCGTGTTTGAAAGTTTATTAGTTAGTGGAAGGATAATTTCTGGGTACTACTAAGATAACTAGTTTTACTAAGGCAAAATGGTTTTACTGGTAATACTGGTACTACTATGCTAACCAGTTCTACTAGTATTACTGGTATTACTATGTTTGTAGATTTGAAAGAATTAATAGTAAGAGAAGACTTTAGGGTGTGAGAATGATTTTTTTTTTAATAATGATAATTTTGATGATAATTCTATTTTTCTTGTAGGAAAAATGCAAAATCCGCATTGCACATTCATTTGTTTTGATTACGGGGGATATTATATGAAGGATGGGACTGAAATGAAATGGATCTCGGGAGATGGTGAAGGAAAAGATGAAATTCACACTATTGTGTTGAAGAAATCCGTGGAGGAGGTGACATACTCTTGTTTGGTTGAGCGTATTTTCAGAAAGATAAAGGTAAATGAATCTAAGATGGAAGCGAGGATTAGTTACTTTCCAATGGTGTTGAATTCGAACAAGCCATCATATATCTGGAATGATGAAGACGTGTTTGGATATCTACTGCAAGTAAATCATGAGAAGTGTAGAAGTGTTCTACATGTGGAGTTCAGCAATGATATATACAAAACAAATGAAGAAGTGCAACTTTCAGAAGATGACGACGAAACTGATGTCAGTCTATCCGTTAGAGAGGCTACTGAGGTAGAGACTACTGATAGAGAGGCTACTGATAGAGAGACTACTGATAGAGAGACTACTGATAGAGAGGCTCTTGATACAGAGGCTGGTTATGAACATGGTACTGATGAATATGGTAATGATGGTGTGCTCACATTCTATGATGACATTGAGATGCATGAGAATTTAACCGAAAGAGATGAGCATGTGTTTGGAGATACAGAAGTAAGACCATCCGTTGAAGTTGTCTATCAGACTAGGGATGATGGTATGGATTTGGTTTTAGGTCAAGAATTTAGATCTAAGGAGGAAGCACAAGTTCATATTCAGACGGCTTCTCATCAGAATTGTTTTGAGTATGAAATAATTAAGTCGGATAGAGTGAGATATGTGATAAAATGCCGAGGAGAGAAAGACGGCTGCAAGTGGTTTGTGCGAGTGGCAAAGCTAGCGAATTCAGATAGTTGGACGGTTAGAAGTTACATCAAGCAACATACATGTTCAGTTGTTACTACAAGAACATTGCCTAATAGAAGGAGAGGCACACCACAAGTCGTTGCAGCTATGCTGGCTCAAGATTATCCCGGTAGTTTTGACACACCTGTTCCCAATACTCTGATTGATTTAGTTCATCGCAGGGTTGGTGTGCATGTATCATACCCAACAGCATGGAGAGGAAGAAGACAAGCTGCTAATGAAGTGCGAGGAAGTCCAGAAGAGAGCTTTTCTTTATTACACAGTTACATGTACATGCTCGAGAAGACGAATCCTGGCACTGTAACTCGTGTGGAGGTGGACGAGGCCAACAAATTTAAGTATTTGTTTTTTGCCTTGGGAGCTAGCATAGAAGGGTTCAGCGCAATGAGGAAAGTCCTCATTGTGGATGCAACACACCTCAAGAATGTTTATGGTGGAGTTCTACTTGTTGCGGCTGCTCAAGATCCCGATCATCACACTTACCCAATTGCTTTTGGTGTTGCAGATGGTGAGAAAAATGATAGCTGGATGTGGTTTATGGAACAATTGAAATCAGTGATATCCGATGTCCCAGGATTGGTGTTTCTTTCAGATAGAAATAAAAGCTTGATCAATGCAGTAGGTGCAGTGTTCCCTCAGGCCGCTCATGGGTATTGTATATGGCATTTGTCTCAAAATGTTAAAGGCCACGTCCGTAACAACAGAGATACTTGTGCATTCAAGTTTATGGAGTGCGCACATGCTTATACAGAGGCCGAGTTTTTAAACCTTTATCATGCTTTTCGCAGAAAGTATCCTACTGCAGCGAATTATCTTGACAAAAATGTTGAAGAGAGGAAATGGGCTAGGTGTTACTTTCAAGGAGATAGGTACAATGTTGACACCACCAATTCAGTAGAATCTTTTAATGGTGTAATTAAAGACGCAAGAAAGTTCACCTTGCTACCAATGTTTGATGTCATCATTGTAAAAATGGCTGAATGGTTTAACAAGCATAGGAAGGAGGCAGCTGAAATACCACCGACAATAAAGCTTGTGCCTATTGTGGAAGCGGAGATGTCCAAAAGATGTGTTGATGCAGGGTTTGTTAAGGTTGAAGAGTTAAACAGCTTTCATCTTGAGTACAGTGTGAAAGGTAGTGACGGGAAGGTTTATATCGTTGATATGGCAATGATGACTTGCAGCTGTGAACAATTTGATAAAGATAAATACCCATGTGTTCATGCTGTAGCTGCTGCCACATTCATGACTGATAAAGCGGGAAGGGAACTCCATTTATCTGAGTATTGTACTAAGTATTATTGGGTTGAGCTATGGGCTTTGGCTTATTACAGGACAATATATCATGTTCCTCATATGTCTGATTGGGTTGTACCAGAAGAAGTTAGAGCACGGAAAGTACTTCCTCCGGATTATGATGTCAAGAAAGGAAGACCGCAACAAACAAGGTTTCCATCAGCTGGTGAATCCCGTGGAAGAGGAAAAAGAGGCAGAGGGAGTACAAGAGGCACATGCAGAGGTAGGGCAAGAGGCACAGGTATGGCAGCGTATTTTGAATCTGGAAATTCGGACTACTAGGACTACTGGTTTTACTATGTGTAATTCGGACTACTAGGACTAATGGTCTTACTATGTGTAATTCGGACTACTAGGATTACTGGTTTTATTATGTGTATTTTGAAAGACCTTTTGAAAGACCTATATATTGCAAGCAGTACGTATCTTTAGCATATAAAACTCATATATTACCTATTAGTAGTCTGTTTATATTATAAATATGTAGAATAGGTGAATTTTATGATTATTATTTAGTATTTCAAAAAACACTTATCATTTTCCCAAAACACTTCCTTAACTTTCATGGTTATTGTTTGCATCATATCCTATACTAACCAGAATCCATAAAAATACTTAGTTCTTATAAATTGTTTATGTAATTGTGTTATTTACTGATATTCATGGTACAAAACATTAGGTTTTACTACAAAAGTTTCTCTTTAATCATGGTTTTACTAAATAAACGTTAAATTTACCAAAATATTACTATGTGTAAGGTAGTATTACTACTTCCTTGAAGACTACCATGTATTACTAAGTGTTAAATATATTAATAAATATATGCATGACGGCTGCATGTTTTACATGTGAAATATATTTTAGTTGCATGTTTTACATGTGAAATATATTTTAAGCACGTGTTAAGCATTTTTGGTATTTTATTTTATAGTGGTTTTTAGGCATAGTAAACCCAGTATATCTAGTTATCCCACTAACTCATTTTTCGGCATAGTATGCCTAGTAAATCCAGTTTTCCAAACCTGTCTTTTGCAACACCAAGTTTTAAACATCCAAACGCATGGTTCTACCAAGTTTGAAACATCCAAAATACTTAAATAACATCCTAAATAGATAAATAAAACATGAAGAAAAGTCTACTAAGCTTTTGTTTTACGCTTCTTCGTCGGCCCCCCTTCAATGTCTTCGGTCTTAACCTCTGTGAAAGGACTCTGCAGCCACTTAGGTTTTCTCCTCTCCCTTGGCGTACATGCTACCAGAGTAGCTGCACTATCAGTCTCAGCCTTCTTAGCACCATCAGTCTCATCCTTCTTAGCACCATCAGTCTCAACCTTCTTAGCAGCTTCAGTTTCATTTTTCTTTGGTCTACCCCTCTTTTTAATTGCACCATCAGTTTCAGTTTTCCTTGGTCTGCCCCTCTTCTTAGCTGGACCATCAGTCTTAGCCTTCTTAGCAGCAGCAGCCATAGCTTTAGCTCTCATTTTTTCTAATGTCACAGATCTGGGAACACCATACTTTACTGCCATGACCTTCGGCCTAGCCTTGGGCTTAGAGTGTACCACAGGCGTGGATGGTTCCTTCCTCTCTTCACTGCCATTGTAAACAACCATGTACCAGCTTTGCTTCTCTTTTTCAGTGTATTTTTCACCATTTTTTTCGGTGGGATTTTCACCTTCTCGCGTTTCTACTTCACTCTGTTCTTTTTCAGTGGGATTTTCAGTTTCCTCCACCATTTGCTCAGCCTCTTTCTCAGTTTCTTGCTCAATTTGCTCAGCCTCTTTCTCAGCTTCTTGCTCAATTTGCTCAGCCTCTTTCTCAGCTTCTTGCTCAATTTGCTCAGCCTCTTTCTCATGTTGCTCAGTCTCTTTCTCAGCTTCTTGCTCAATTACCATATCTTCTTGCTCACTGTTTTTTTCCTCATCTTCCTCTATATCTTGTTCCACATCTGCTTCAATAGACTTCTCAGCCTCTTTCTCAGGCTCAATATCTTCTTCAGCACTATTTTTTTCTTCCTCTTCATCTACATCTTCTTCCACATTTGCTTCAGCGGACTCCTCAGCCTCTTTCTCAGGCTCGATAAACTTCTCAGCCTCTGTTTCCACAGCTTTCTCTCTATCCACCATTAGTGAGCATATCCACTTCTCAGGTGGTGTAAGTACTTGTCTCCTCGCCGCTGATGCCTTAGTCCTACCACGTGGAGTTTTGGAAGTTTCCTCAGATTTGTCAGATTCAGAAAGAATTCTTCTCCAAGCTATATCTGCCTCTATTCTCCTCTTCTCAGCCTCTTTCTCAATATCATATTCTTCCTCATCGGTCTCACTGTTCTCTATTTCTTCACCATCCACATCCTTTTCTTTATCATATTCTTGCTCATTGTTCTCAACATCATCTTTCTGTTTATCTTCCACAGCTTCTTCTTCCACAGCTTCTTTTTCTACAGCTTCTTCTCTATCATAATTCATTGACCCCCACTGATCAAAATCCATGTCTTCATTCCTCTTAGATTCAAGAGAAATTAATCTCTTATCTATCTTCCTTCCTTTTCTTTTCAAATATCGCTGAGTCTTTTCCATTCCACTCAGCCTACCGTCCATAGACTCAAGTTTTGTCTCCACTTGTAGCTTCAATCCAGCAAACCCCACTTCCATAGACTTGACAATCCTCTCTTCCAAACCTTTCAAAGTGAACTCCAATTCAGCATTAGAGGATGATGCTTCAACCTCCTTCCCCTTGCCATTGTTTTTCTTCTTTGAAAACTTTCGTGCAGCAATGTCCAACTCATACATCTCTTTCCACCAAATAGCTTTCCCCTTCACATTTAGCCAGTAGTTCCAAGTGTCACTTTGGCTGCCTTCTCTTTCATATTCTTCTTCCACATCAATGATACGAGCCAACATGATTTCCTCGTCCACTGTTGGCAACAACATACTGTCAATAACCTGAAATTTGCATAAAATTCAAATCAGTGACAAAAATAAATAAACGTTAAATTAGCCAATTAAAAAAAACCTTTGTGTCTCCAAGAGCAGCATAAATATCTTCCAACGGATAACCCTTCATGCTAGTCTTTTTAAAACGACTCTTGCACATCCTAGGACACTCTTCAAGGCAGTTAGCTACTGGAACTCGAAATTCCTTCATCAGACTTGGAATACACTCAAACGCCAATATCTATTAAAAAAATATCACACATTAGAATCTTATATAACAAAAAATTAAAAAATACAATAACCTTTACCTCTAAAGGGATAATGAATCCAGCAAATCCTGTTGTAGGATTAGGTTCCCCCTTCAAAAGGTCCATCATGTGCTTGATCCCTTTAATAGCATCCTCAAAAGTTAGACGACCCCAAGGAAATGTTTTGCAAACATCCAATCTATCTACAATCCTCAAAATGAACTGGTCTAAAGGTCCATTATCCTTCGGTTTTCCTCTGATAATCCGACCAAGGAAGAACAAAACAGCCATCTTCAATCTATCACTACACGGCTTCATACCCACCAGCTTCTCCTTCACATCTTTTATAGTGATCTTCTCTCTATTGCTGAAGTAGGCATCAACAAAATTGTAGCTTCCCAACTTCAAATGTCTCTTCGGATATTCATGGCAATCTAAGCCTGAAATGAGGGCATGCTCTCTCATGGAGTAACGGATGGGCACACCATTAACCCCAAACCATGCTATGTCTTCTTCTTCAATACGAATGGTCCGCAAGAGTAACATCCACATCCCCATCAGTTTCAGGTTCGGCTCTTCTGGCATGTGAAAAAAATGATGAAACTGAGGGTGTTCTGTGAACCAGTTGACCTCAGGCTTGAGCTTCTTGATGACTTCCACAGTCTCGGTCACGAAACATTTCGTTTGTATCTTGCAAATTTTTGTGAACTGAGAGCTGTTGAAGTACATCTCAAGAGGTTGCGTTGGCTGCCTTTCCTGAAATCACATACATTTTTTTTGTTCATCAAACATTAACCACATTTTTACATGATCATAGAACGCATACCTGAGATGATGCAGACATTCCCTCACTTTCTGACCCATCTGAGACTGAGATCGAATGCACTGTCGGTTCTGGAACTGGGATTTCATTTGAGACCTCTTCAACAATCGGTTTTCTAGCTCTCACATTTTCACGTTTATTGCTTTTGGTCTTGGCCGTTCCCTTACCCTTACCCTTCCCCTTACCCTTACCCTTTACCATCCTGTACAAAAAGATTCAAACACAATACCTCAGTTAAATACACATCATATTCACATAACTCACATAAAAACAGAAAAACAACCATAGAATCGCAATCCCTTAGGACAAAAAAATTGGACTACTAGGATTACTGGTGTTACTATTCTTATCCATTCGCAGACACCTTAAGCCAGTCAAAATAACCACAGAATCACAATCCCTAATGGTGTCAACTCGATTTCTACCATGATTGCTTCACATATAAGGTTTCACAAACTTTTTTCTCAATTTATTATCCCAAAATATGTTTTACCGAAACCCTATTGAAGATTCATCTATTACATACAACTTTCCCTAAATTTGGTTTTACCTAAATCGGACCTTTACCAACCAAATCAAGAGAAATCACTTACTGAGATGTTAGGCAAAAGATGAAGAATGTTGATTGATGCTTGATTGAGGCTCGATTTTGAAGAAAAAATCAAGCTTCGCGGAAAGAAGATGAAGAGAGACTCTGGAATTCGCGAGAGAGAAGTCGGAGCCGCGAGGGAGAGAGAGATGAGGGGAAGACTTAGAAAATAAGAAAAGTAAAAAACGACGTCGTTTAGGCTTAGGTTAAAATTCTGGATTGGATCCGGTTGGGTTTGGGTAGGATCCGGATAGCAAATCGGGTTTGGGGGGTTGGGTCTGTAATAAGAACACTTATTTAAGGGTATAAAGGTATTTGGTTCAGTTTTATATTTTTAAATGAATAAATAATTTTTTTTTTTATTAAGTAGAGAAATCAGAATTTTTGATGAGTAGTTGGGGCATATGAGAATAAGCTCCACAATAATTATCCATTCGTTGTAAGATCAATATCATTATAGCCTAACTCTAAATTCAATTTTTAATCAAAGATAGACAAAATAAAGTTAAACTTAAAACGGTTTAGGCTTGAGATACTATCTGATAACATAATGAGTAAAAACCGGTTGTAAACAACCGGAAATGACTCCAAACCAAGTTTAGAAAAATAAATAAAAAAATTAAACTCGAGTTATAGAGATTTAGGTCACAAATGTTTTACTCATACATGCTTGGCTCCCAAAATCTTGTATCAGTCGATCTCTGTTACCTTTACATCGGCTAACCTTGCTTCGGCAAGGAGTGGTTAATCTTCTAGTTTCTCCTTATTGAACTTAAGTTTAGCTTCTTTAATAAGGTCATAAAGCAACTGGAGTATGGTAGTTAGGGAGTCCACGTCAAGCATCGCGTCATTCAATTCTTCTTTAGCTTTAAGTTGTTCCTTCATCATAACCATGTAACGGGCTTGAGTTTTCCTCCTTGCTTTCTTATAACTTTCTTGATATGTTGAGCCAAGATCTTCTTCAGTGGGACGTTTCAACTTCAAGTCACTCTTGTCTGCTATTTTACCTATTTCATCAAACAAAATAGGTTTAAAAGAGCATGATTTGATATATGAATAACAAGAAAATTGATTACTTGAAAGACTAGATAATAGACACAAACCATTACTGTTTAGATTTAAGAGTTTGTTACATGGGTTTTTTGCAAAAATGACTCAAAACTTGAAGTCAAACACAAAACTAACCCATGATTTTTTTGAAATTTTCATTTGTCCTATTCACCCTAAAAGTTCTGATTATTCACGAAAAATGCCATTAATTTTTTTTCTTTTCTTTTTTGAAAATGAGTATTTTACTCTATCATCCCCATCTTCATCAAGTATTTACAATAATGTCATTTCCATCAATACACCAACCACCATGAACAACCAATTTGAAGCTCTTAATGCACCTAAAAATCGGTTTTCAATCCTCTTATCTCATTTCTTATGCTCAAAAACTAAATATTTTTCACTTTCTCTCTATATTCATCTTAAAAATTCAAGATTTTGATTCAAGTTTATGATTTTTGGTGGGTCACTTTCTTTGAGCTTCTGTGGGCTTGGAGAAGAGTTATGTGTGTTAAGGAAGTTATCTCACTAATTTAAATTATAAAATCAATTTTTTTCCAGATTTGTTCGCCTAGACGAGTTCCATGGTCTTCTGGACGTAGAAGACTTACACGACAATCGTCTGGTCAATGCAGAGGTTAGTTTTGCAATTGACTTTTATATGTATTTTTAGAGATGACTGATCTGGAAGTTTTCCAGTTTTCTTTGTTGACAAAAAAATTTCAAAAAATATCATAGAAGAACTCCGGTAAGTCGTCTAGGATAAACATGTTAGTTTTGCATTTGACCAAATTGTGTCAGAAATTTGACTCTTCTTAGAAGACTTACTTGTAAGTCGTCTGGCTGAAAAAAAAACTTAAATATTTAATATTTACTAGACGACTTATATGTAAATCCTCTCAGGTTACTTTTGCATTTGAAAATAAAACTTAAATATTTAATTTTATTCAGACGACCTACATGCAAGTCGTCCGCCAGACGACCTATGCGGAAGTCTTCCAGAAAATGTTTATGATGTTCTGGTCAAACCTTGGATATCATAGAAGACTTCCATATAAGTCATCTGACAGACGACTTACATGTAGGTCGTCTAATTAAAATAAAATATTTAAGTTTTATTTTCTAATTGCAAAAGTAACCTGAGACGGCTTACAAGTGAGTCGTCTGGAAAAAGTCAAATTTCTGACACAATTTGGTCAATTGCAAAACTAACATGTTTGTCCTAGACGACTTACTGGGAGGTTTTCTCTGGTATTTTTGAGATTTTTTTGAAAAAAAAAGTAAGGTAATATTTACAAATGAAGACTTCCAAAGAAGTCTGCTGTAGAGTAGACCTCTCTGGAAGTCTTCTTTTGTAAATTTTCAATTGCAAAAATGACTTTTTCGACGACTTCCATGTAAGTCTTCTGGATGACTTCCGTGTAAATCTTCTGGATGACTTCCGTGTAAGTCTTCTGGACGATTTCCTTGGAAGTATTCTGGACAACTACCTTGGAACTCTTCTAGATGACTTACGTGGAGGTCGTCTACATCAATATTTAATAAAGTTTCATTTTCTCTAAAACTATAAACACTTTTTTAACATTTTCTTGTTAATTCAAGTATATTAAGCGATATTTGAATTTCTGAATGAAATTCATAACTGAATTGGTTTTAATTATGAGTTTACCAATATTCATGTTTATTAATAGTTCTAGCTAATCTCAGAAGACTTTCGTGTAAGTCTTTTACATTAGGTTTTGTAAACTTATTAAATAACTTAAAGATATATGGTTCAATGTATCTTCTTAGATCATTAGATACACTTTTTAACATTCATGGAATTTAAAATTTCAATTTTCACTTAAAATTTTAGTTCCCCGCCTAAATTTTAATTTCCCGCTTAAATTTCAATTTCCCGATTTAAGTCTTCCAGAAGACTTCCTAGAAGTCTTCCAGATAGAAGACTTCCCAGAAGAGTTCCAAAAGTATTCCACTGAAACTGTTATATGTTTGAACTTATGTAATATTTGATATGTTGTGGATTTGGCTAAGTTTTCTTGGGCATTTTTCTCCCTTAATTGTAGTAAATTTGAATATTTTTTGTATTACTGTATTTTTCTATTAAAGTTGTATCAATAAATTCAATAATGTCATGTATTTTTGGCAAGATAACATTATAGACATGAATATATCTTTAAATTTTTTTAAAAAAATCACAACTAAAAGTGTACACCTACGAATCACAAAATGACCATAAACAAAATTATTATAAATCATTTCTCCACAAAAACAAGCTTGGACTCCACTTGACTGAGAGAAGACTCTCTGAGACGACTTCCTAGAAGTCTTTTAGCAAATTATATGCTAGAAGACTTTCGAGAAGACTTCCTGGAAGTCGTCAAGAAAACTTCCAGGAAGTCATCTAGAAGACTTCACAGAAGTCGTCCAAAGTCTGACACAGATCTGAAAAACTTGCAAATCCAAAAACGTTAAAAAATACATCAAAACAGAGAAAATGAATGGAAAATGAGATGTCTACATTTAAAGAACACACAAAAACACATATCCAAAAAATATATCTACCTTTAAAGTAGTATAAGATGGGAATCATGTAATAAAAAACCTGCAAAACAAGATGAATTAGTAGAAAGATATGAGACAAAAAAATGATAAATTAATAGAAAGTTTGAGTTTGGAAAATATGTGAGAGCTTTAAGCAACCAAAAACTTACCAAATGGCTTCCAAACATAGAAAACTTCAAAAATAAGGTAATAACTTAAAACAACAAAAATATTATTCAAAAGATAAGATCTTTAAGCAACAAGGGGTTACCAAATGAAAAAAATATGATTTATAAATCTACCTTTAAAGGAGTGGAACATGAGAACCATGTAATGAAAAACATGCAAAAACAAAATAATTCAGTGAGAAAGACATGAGATAAAAATGATAAATTGATATAAAGTTTGGTGTTTTTAAGTTCAAAAAGATTAGAGAGAAGTTGGAGAGTTTTAGAATGAGAAACATTACATTTTTTGTAGCCATTTACGAGAGAAGAAATGTGTAAATTTTCTTTATGTACGAAGACATAAATTCCAATAAAGTTAAATATTTTCGATTCAGAAGACTTACAAGTAAGTCTTCTAGAAGACTTTCAAGTAAGTCTTCGAGAAGACTTTCAAGTAAGTCTTCCAGAAAACTTTCAAGTAAGTCTTCCAGAAGACTTTCAAGTAAGTCTTCCAGAAGACTTTCAAGTAAGTTGTACAAAAAACTTTCAAGTAAGTCGTCCAGAAAACTTTCAAGTAAGTCTTCTCGACCCTAAATTTACTATTCGCTCAGAAGACTTTCCCAGAAGCCGTCTAATGTACATATTATTCATCTGACGACTTCCTGGAAGTCATCTAGAGCCTAAATATAAACTCTCAACTTAATTATCTAACTAAACACTTTATTATAATCAAATTCAACTTAAAAAGTGTTTAATATATACATAACTAAATATATATAGGTAAAATTTTAATTTTTGAATAAAAATGTTAATTTTCCAAAAATTAACCCTAAGAATACGAACAAGACTACAACATATGTTACCAAACCCTAAACCAAATAATATCATGACTCACTAAATTCACTCATCTATGTTGAAAATAATTCAATTTTACTATATCTTAATTTATATCATTTTATAATGTTTATAATTATATGATTTAAATTTTTTCACCTGGAAAATATTTTTTTATAAAATTTATAAATTATTTTTAAGATCAAACATATGAGATGACTTGCAGGGAAGTCGTCTGGAAGACTTCCTTGGAAGTCGTCTGGAAGACTTCCTTGGAAGTCATTTGGACGACTTACACAAACTCATGAGACTTCTGAGGGTTATATTCGTAAAAATAAATCTTGTTTTTTTTGTTTAGTCATAAGGGGTTGGCTATAATTTCACAAGGCTTTTGAGTTAGTTTTGCATTTGATTGATGTTTCTATAATTTTGCATTAAAAATCAAGTTTTGAGTCATATTTTGCAAATTCTCCTTGTTACATTCAATAAAAAGTACAAAACCATTAGGTAGATCATCTCATATCTAAAATATATTCTATTGTCATGGAAATATTACCGTTCTCTATCCTTTCTATGACCTACATGAAAAATCATTCTTGTATTGATGTGAGAAGAAAAGAATAAAAACTTACCAAATGTGGATGATGAAGAGACGTCAAAGCAAATGAAATAAGATTTTAGGTTTGGTGAAAATGAGCCGACTTGTGTACTTATAATTTAAATAAATTCAAGACTTATGTTGTTTTAAAATTAAGGACACGACTCTTCGGTTATTAATGTTTGAGCTTTATTTTTAAGTAAAAATCTTTCTATAAATTTAAAATTAATTTACATGAAGTTTTCTCACAGTCTTCTTACGTTCACATGAAGTTTTCTCACTGTCGCAAGTAGTCTTCTTGGGTTACTTTTGCAATTGACTATATTTGACTTTTCCAGAGAAGACTTCTTTAGAAGTCTTCTAACAGAAGACTTCTAGGGAAGTCTTCTCGGTTCTCCCTGTTTTTTTTGTTAACTAAGGAAAGGTAGAAGACTTCTAGGGAAGTCTTCTACAAAAAACACAGAAAATTTTAATTGCAAAACTAACATATGCATTGACTAACAAGACTTCTAGAGAAGTCTTCTTCACGAACAAATCTGAAAAAAATAATTATTTCATATCTTGAATCCATGAGATGACTTGTTTAACTTCTTTAATCTCATAAAACTTCGCCATGAATGCTACCAACTCATTAACGACCAAGAATCATGAGTTTTTATGTCTATATGAATCTTACAAAGTTTGAAATCAAAATCTTGAATTTTTGGGATGAATTTTGAGAGAAAATGAAAGAAATATGGTTTGTGTGAATAACAAAAGAGAAAAGAAGAGAAAGAAATCATTTTTTTTTTTGCATTAAGAGCTTCAAATTGGTTGTTCATGGTGGTTGATAGATTGATGACAATGGTAATATTGTAATTACTTGATGAAGATGAGGATGATAGAGGAAAACACTCATTTTAAAAAAAAGGAAAAAAAAAAGAGTAAGGGCATTTTCGTGAATAACTCGAAAATCTAGGGTGAATAAGGCAAATGAAAGTTCCAAAAAAATGATGGATTAGTTTTGCATTTAAGTTGAAATTTTGAGTCACTTTTGCAAAACACCCTTTTTATCATTTTATCAATACTGTAGTACACAATTTTTGTTTCAAATTTAGTATTTGATTTTTTTATATATATAACAAAAATGAAGTAGCTAATAATATTTCATATATAAATTTTGTATTTACATTCTTAAAACATAAATTAAATGATAATTTTTATAAAATTTTACATAGTTTCATTTTAAATTTAGTTTGATTAGTTCTATTATTAATCCATAGATTTATGCTAAGCATATTTGGGCCAAGAAAATAATAATTTGCCAGAGTTTTGCGAAAAAATCGACGAAGTCCACTAAAGACTTGACTGGTTAAAATGCAGTGATTGTGGATGCAGCTGCAGAAGTTTCAAATATGCGTGGCTGCAGTTTCAAATATTATTAAGCGATTTGTATGATTTGTAATACGGTTAAAAGTGTGAAGTATTAGAAGATTTATGACTGATTAATTATGAGATGCAGCTTAATTTATAATAACCTATCAATACTAATACATTATAACATTATAAAATATCAAAACACAATATTATGATAAAATATAACAATGATTAAACAATATAGTTAATAATATTTATTTATTTATCTGTTTTAATTTAGATGAAAGTAATAGTTACAATTTTTTTAATAAAAAAATTGGAAATTTATATTAGAAACTTTAAAAAAATATTTTGTTTGGTTTATATGTATATAATTTTATAAATGCATATATATTATTGTTCAAAAATTATAGTAAATATTCTTCGTTTACAGTTTTATAACATAAATAATGCTATTGCTAGTGAATATAAATTAAAATATTAAATGTATTTATATTTTTATCTATAATGCGGGTTCTAACATTAAAATTTTAAATTTAATAATGTTTTACATTTATTTGTCTTCCTGCAACTGCAAACGCTAGTGGGAACCAACAGTGAAAAACATTTTAATATGTGAAAAACCATTCATGTGATCGATGGTGAAGTCTTCCCCCAAGCAGAGTTTAGGCTCCCTCGTAAGATAAGGATCCATAACTCATGTTATACCCTCCAGATCTCTCATATCAATCAATCACAGACCACTGAAAATACCATTTTACGTTTGATCATTTCTTCTTTGGGATATTGAATCTCAGAGTCTCACACTTTCATATAACTTGCGCTTTTAGTGTAGAAGTTGTCTGAGTGATTGAAGCAATGCTTCAATACTGACTCCATGGTGTATTTGCACACTGAAATAAGAAAAATCACGAAACATTAGTCTCTCTCTATTTCTCACTCTTTTAATTGATCATGTATGTAATATATTACAATTCTCATTCTTGAAGATCTGTTTCCAAACACTTCAAGGCAATTTGAAGCAATCTGTGAGCCACACTTTAATCTTCCACAATATCATATAACTTACGGGTCAGTTCCATAGCCATGTCTATGTAGAAATCATGGAGATTTTGTTTCAGAGAGAAGACTTATCTTTGATATAAAGTGTCATGTAATTTATCTTGGTTTGACACATCCTCTGTAAAAGCGGGTAATCTAGACCAACTATGGTCTTCACCGTCTTAGGATTCTCACCAAACCTGCAAGTCCCTTACAAAAAAACCAAACAAATAAACTGAGTGATAAATTTAGTAGATGCTTCAAAATTAGATTAATTAGTCTTACCATCCAATAAAGAATTCATTGAATCTCGCTGTTGACTGCTTATCTTATGGAGTTAGTTAGGGGGACAACATTCAAAGCAACTTATATGTATATGCTAATGCCTACTGATCCCTGTTGCTTTTGCTGTGTAATTAATTGGAGATATTGTCTTAGCTAAACATAGTAGTGCATATGGAAGACAGAAACATAAGAAGAACTTGAGATTGTTTCTTGTATAAGTTAGTCGCAGAACCGTGTGCAAGCTACATATTGTGTAGGGAAATGTAAGGCTCTTTGGAATAGTTTCCTTTTGAAAAATTAAGTTCAAATAGAGCATCGACCAGGTGGTAGTAATCGGTCGTTATAAACTCCAAGTGAAAAATTTGACCTGGTTTATTGTAGTGAAATGCAATAGAGATAGAGACAAAGGAATATATAAACGTGCTGTGAAGTTTTGTCAAATACATAATCAGATTGCAAGGCTTCAGCTCCAGTAGTATTTTAGTCATCGCTGTCTCTGCATATCCAACTATGAAGACCACAATAGAGAAGAAAAAGTGAAGCAAAACCCATTGTTTCCTAGTTTTTTGAGTAAAGAAATATCATGAGATTTAGAAAGCATTAATAGCTAACCAGCTTCACGCCGGAAAACTTCTTGCTCCTCGTTATAAATATCTTGGATACATGAAAAGAAAAACTAATGTTAACATGGCACCATTTTTATTTTAGCAAAGCTTTTGATATAGCAAAATTAAAAATGAGACTTAACAGAAATTACCATTCTGGATTTAGCAAAATTAATGATAAGCTTTATCTCAAATGTCATCTTTTCCTACTCCAGTTCCCTTTCAATCTCCTTAACGCTAGAAGAAACTGTAATAATGAAACCGACTTAGCTTAAGTGTGGGATGTATGCATAATCAACAATGCTAATATGAACCTAATATTTCCAACTAATGCAATCAGTGTTTCATGTTCTAAAAAAATTACTTGTTACGACCCTAAATGACTTGCCTTTTATACAGGTTCAAAGAGTTTAGAAATACACATCTTTTATGACTCAAATATCTTCTTGAGAAAGTTCGTCCGATGGCTTTTCGGTCCCACTATCTTCCTGCTTCTCAGTATCATCTACAACACAACATCCCATGTACATTGGATTAATGTCAATAATTTCAGGACATGCATCATAAAAATAAAACAAACAAATGTAAGACAACCTAGAAAAGCACATCAAGTATAAGTTTTACAATGAGAGATAGAGTACTTTGAACCTTGTTTCTAACATATTTTACAACGTTCCCATCAGACTTAAAGTATTTTTCGTCTTTCTCTCTGTCCTGACTAAAAGCTTCAATGTGGATAGTCCCTTTCGTGTTATCCCAGTCATGACAAAATCATGTTTGTTAGATCAAAAACAAGTTTTATTGGTGATTACAAAAAGCATATGAATTTTAATAGGATACTACTTTTACTGGTTGATTACACATTTATTATGGGTGAATAAATATCAGTGAGTAAAAATTCTTAATTTCTTATATAAACTGAATGTCGCTTTTTAAAGTTGGTCATCATCATCAATGCGAAACTTATCATTGTTTAAGAGGCTAAAATTCAATAAAAAAAACAATTATAGTATTTGTTACATTGAAATATCCCTTAACGGCATATATTTTATGTAGCATTGACATACTTTGAGTTGCAAAACATTTTAAACACATAATATAATGACTAATGGAGATTACAAATTGATGGTCTTGTAAGAACTATTTATTATAAAAGGATATTGAGTACCATCTTTGGCAATTCATTTTTTAGGATTAATAAAAATTATAGAAAGATATAACAATAAATTAATATAATAAGTTGTCATATATGAAATTTTAGTTACAATACACTATATGTAGAGCTGCAAGAATCTTGGAATATCTCCATCTTCGGATAAGTTGTCAGATATGAAGTGATGTTTCTTCAAAAAAAATTAAGAACATATGGACCAGGAGTCTTCTTGCTCACGTCATGAATTATTGTTTTCTCACTTGTTGGCCATCAATATAATTAATATTGATATACATGAATGTAATTAAGCGAGATATAAGACCATAGAAAATAACGTTATAGTAAATTATAAAGAATGATCGTCACATTATGAAATTATTGAGATAATAATATTAGATTGTATGAGTAATTACTTTACAATCCATTAGCTTCATATTTGTTTGGTCCTCATTGTAGTTTACATTAAAATTCATTATATAACAAACACATTACATTTACGGATACTATAATAAATAAATGAAAAAAAACTTAATGTAATACCATAAATTTTGAATATGCTTGTATACTGACGTTATGTTTCATTTTCTTCTACATGAGTATACATGGTACATAAAGACCTTAGAAATTCACAATTTAAATAAATATATATCAGTAAAATATGAATTACAAAATCGTGAAGGCAATAGATCAAAAGCAAGAGAAATATATTAGAAGGCTAAAGCACTCACTTCATTATGCATTGCCTCCTCAGATGTTTGGTATTCAGTGTATTTAACATTCATCTTCATTAGATGTGAATGATTAGAGAATGAATGATAGAATAGAGAATATTCGAGGCAATTAGATCAATCATACAATTAGACGGCAAGAGTACTCACTCACTTCATTATAATTACATTCTCCATTTTTTTGGTATTCAGTGTAGTCAAGATTCATCTGCATTATATATGAATGATTAGTAAAAGTTCAGAGAGAATAAAAGTACGGAAATAATTAATGTGGGATATCAATTAATTATACATAATATGAGCATACAAATAGTAAAAATGTAGTATGTTAGGAAGAGATCTCTATTCATTGAATAGACAATATTTAGAAGCTGAAACTTCCTTGAGAAAAATGAATTAATAATTTAAGCATAATATTTAACTCTCAATTAAATATATGAAAAACATATTTGTGTCTGGCATTCCTTATTTAGCGTACTCTCATTTTGAAAAATAACTAATCATATGATTTAAGATATTTCAACACCTATACGATGTATGCATGTTTGTATCATTAACAGTAAACCCTAAAATAAACCCTAAATTTTGAAACCTAAACTCCAAAATAACTCTAAAATTAAAGATACATAAACCCTAATCAATAAATTACAGAACATGTCACTTTTACATAGGAGCATTAAGTAAATTTATGTAACAAACAACATATATTAGGTAAACCATAGAAGAAATTTAACAATAATACAAATCGAAATCATACAATATATGATTTTACAAAGGATCTGGGAAGCAAACAGAAATTAGATGATAACAACACATCGATTTTCGATTAGGATAACCATAAGATAAATTAAGAGAAACCGAGTTTGAGTTAGCGGTAATTAAAAACGGTTTATCGATGTTAATCCCGTATTAGCTATGTCAACAAGTTTAGAGAAGCTTAATGATGAGTCAGATTTGACTGGATATCTCAATCTAATCCTAGTTATATTATTGATTTAAATCAATCAATCAAATTATAACGTTTTGAGTTAAGTGTGTTTTCAAAAAATATTATAATATATATTATATGATGATGTAATCGATTATTTGGTCAGGGTTAAAAAAAAGGTCAGCTTCATAAGTGATATTTCTGTGAAGAAATAAAACTCTTCGAATCACTTTCGGTGTTTAAAAAAAAATTGGTGATATATAGCACAAAGAGACAAAAAGAAGGTTCAAAATATTTTTTATTAGTTTATAAAACAATCAAAGGAATATGTGAAAAAGGTTTATTGGGAGGATTTAGATTTTGTTGAAAATTAAGATATTTGATATTTCGAAAACTGCAAGGCAAAATAACTCCATATCAAGCTGGTTTAATAAACATTGATTTTTTATGGGCATTTTATGTAAATATTTTTTCTCTTCTTACAATGCAGTCGAAAAAAAAGATAAACTAAAAACGAAATAGATAAAAAAAAAACCCAAAACCTTATTGAGTTAATACAATCCCAAACATATCGGTTTAGGATACATATGAGATGAACGGAAGCTGTAAACAAGCCGTCGGAACCCGAACACCTAAAAAGAGTCATCCACGTCAGCTAAGGTTGTCGCCCACCGGAGATCCGCCGACCACGAATCAGAAAATGATGCATCTTCCACCAGAGTGCTTGATGAGAAAGTGAGAGGAATGAGAGACATAAATCCCGCCAAATGAGAGCAGGGCTGAGCTGCTCAGATCGATAAACAAGAAAAGAAAAAGAGGAGCGATGGCAGAAGAAAAGCAAACAGTATGAATGACTCACCAATTCGGAGCCAACATGTGGATAGGCCGAAGCCGCTCCCCACCACCACCAGCAAACCCTAAACTCGACGCTCCGCCCGCCGTCCTCGAAACAAGCAGAAGCAGGGAAGATATAACAGGTGGATCCAAGCTGTAGCGAAATCCCAACACCGTTGACTCGCCTTCTCACCAAAAAAAAAAAACCAAAACCATTCTGGGTCCAAGCAGAGTAAATAAAGGGAGACTTAGGGTGTCACTATTGGAAACAGTTTTTTGACACAATGATTTTTTTATACTTTTTCGGTGGTTGTTTCAGCCAAACCGGTGGTCTTTTTGATCATGTTAATAGATCATTGTAAAGCTTGTAATGAGTACTAAAATCTGATATATTGAAATTTCAAAAACAGATTTTAACTGAATGAGAAATGATGTGATGAAGTTGTGATCTTGAACACATGAAACTCACAAGTTGAGTTTTGTCCCACATTGGTTAGAAAAGAGGATTTTGAGTTGTATATATATATATATATATATATATATATATGACTCCTTGATAGCGTAGTGTAAATAGCTTAGAGAGAAGAGACACCCCATGCGCGCACCACCGCAGCCGTCCGGCTCGGGCTTTGGTCTTGGGGTGAAAATTACAAGAAATTCAAATGGAATTATCTTAACCCAATCACATTATGCTCAAACAATAATAGAGATTTTAAAACTACTATAATAGTATGGTAAAAACTTCGTTAGATTTCCAAATGCACTTGACAAAGATTTCAGGTGAAGCGGTTTCACAAAACGAGTATGCACGAGTGATTGGAAGTCTCATGTACTTGACCAATTGCACTAGACCAGATCTAGCGCATGCAGTAAACGTACTTAGTCGATATACAAGTAATTCAGGCCATACACACTGGAAAGGTATAACAAGAGTACTTAATTACTTGCGCTACACCAAAGATTTTGGGCTTCACTATGGTAAAGAACCAGTAGTTTTAGAAGGATACAATGATGCTAACTGGATATCAGATTCTAAAAACACAAAATCCACAAGTGGATACGTCTTTACACTAGGAGGGGCAACAATATCATGGAAATCTACCAACCAAACATTGTTAGCTAGATCCACCATAGAATATGATTTTATAGCCTTAGACAAAGCAGCAGAAGAAGCTAAATGGCTTAGAAATTTTTTTGAAGATAATCCTATGTGGGAGAAACCTGTGCCAGCTATACGAATACATTGCGATAGTCAATCAGCTATAGCTCAGGCTCAAAATAATCTCTACAACGGTAAATCTCATCATATTAGAAGATGACATAAAAACATTAGACAACTTATCTCAAATGGTGTAATCACAATAGATTATATCAAATCGGCTGACAACCTAGCAGATCCATTCACTAAAGGTTTGCCACGAGATATTGCTGCTAAATCATCAAAAGAAATGGCTTTAAAGCCTATAACAAATGAGGATGCTTGATTGCAACCCTACCTATCATGACTGGAGATCCCAAGACGTAGGTTCAAAGGAAAAACAAAATCAAACAAAATCTACCAAAAGCACTTTGAGACTATGATCTCTACCCAACTCCTAAGATGATAAAAGTGCTAATGTGAGAAGGATAAGCATAGACTTTTAATGATTCCATAGCTTCTAAAGCGAAGTATTACTCAATACTTTTCATGGTCAATCAACTACTGAGTGTGAAATGAGGCCATTTCTAGGAGAATGAATGCAAGGCTATATTCTCTAAGTTCACTCATGAAAACCAAGAATAGTTCAGGGCCACAATGAACACAATAGAGAACTTAGTTCTACGAGAAAATGAAGCTGCGTTATACCAGTTGTCTTGGTTTACATAAAACACTGGTTGGTTCAAGACATCATGTTCACCTTCTGGTAAAGTAAACTCGTCAGATATTAACTATGAGTGTTTCAATGCTTAAAAATGCCACCAACTCAAACACAGTGAATTTTTCGCAAACACTCTCGATAAGTCTGTCTAGTCTAGTCAGGATTAAAATAAGTATAGTAACTAGAGTCTATCGAGTCTGCATTTAGTCTGCATATGTTTAGAGTCATTCTATTCATGTGGGGGATTGTTGGAAATAGTTTTTTGACACAATGATTTTTTTTGACTTTTCGGTGGCTTTTCCGGTCAAATCGGTAGTCGTCTTGATCATGTTAATAGATCATTGTAAAGCTTGTAACGAGTACTACAATCTGATATATTGAAACGTCAAAAACAGATTTAAAATGAATCAGAAATGATGTGATGAAGTTGTGATCTTGAACACATGAAACTCACAAGTTGAGTTTTGTCCCACATTGGTTAGAAAAGATGATTTTGAGTTGTATATATATGACTCCTTGATAGCATAGTGTAAACAGCTCAGAGAGAGGAGGCACCCCACGCGCGCGCCGCCGCCGCCGTCCGACCGGCTCGGCTCGGCGTGGGCTTGGGCTTGGGCTTGGGTCTTGATATTGGGTATTGGGTCTTGGGTCTTGGTGGAAGGCCTCCGACCCAATATGGTTCTTTTTGGGCCCAGTTAAGCCCAACGTTTTGCCATTTTAATTCCAAAAAACAGCATGACGTTTGTGTTTTAAACGACGCGTAGTTCGTCCAAAAACGACAAGCAGTTTATCTGTTCAAAACGGGATAGGAACGAAGAGATCTTGCAGAGAAAGTTTCTCAACGCACCACTCCCGAGATTTTTGCTACCGTTTCAAAAAACCGCTCCACTACTCTTCTTTATAAACTCGTCTCCTCCTTCCTCATTTCTTAACGTTTTTCTCAAAAAAAACCAGCAAATATCTAGCGTAAGTTTTAGAGAGTGTTCGTAGATTTATTAGTTCGTTAGAGACGTTCACGAGTGAAGCGTGAATCGTCTATCATGGTTGTATCTTGGGCTCTAATTCGTAAAAGTCTGTCTCATTACGGAGCGAATATTAAGAGTTAAGGAAGAGATTTTTCTCGAATCCATGGTCTATAATTCTAATAGTTTTTCATCTCGGGTTTTATCTCGTCTTTTGAATCGTATATTTCCTTAAAATCGCTTTAATTTATCGTTTATATCGATTCGGTTTTTCGGCTTCTACAGTCATGACGTTAGATCTGACCCCACAGAGCTAGATCATGGAGCCTAGACCTATGCACATACTGAGAATCGCCCATACAATCACCGCCCTTTCAGATCGAAAACCACCTAAATCAGAATAATTGAGTTATTCATCTTAAAATGTAAAGCATGGCAAGGAGAAAATGGAAAAGAAGGAGCTGAATGCCCTCTCACAACGCCAAGGAGAAAACCGACACCAGATAGGCAAAGAAAAAAAAAAGCAGTGTCTACACGCAAGAAAGAGGAGGAAATGAGAGAGAGAAGAGAGAGGTCTCAATTTTTTTTGTTAATAATTTTCAACAAATAATTTTATTTTTAAGATTAAAAGTAAAAAGATAATTTAAAAAACAACTTTTAAATAAAATTTAATATATTTTTATTGATGAAATCTCTAGTTTCTAATAAGCTAGGATTTTAAAGAATTTGTACAAATGATTAATTTAATAAGCTGAAATTTTGAGTAATTTGCCAATAACCTCAAATTTAAAAGAATTTTTACAAATTCCAAATTCAATAAAAGAGAATTTGAAAAAAAATGAAATATTTTAATAAGCCCCCTTCGTATTTTTCCAGTGTTTATGAGACTACAATTTAAATTCAAATAGCTAAATTCTAGGATATTAAATATGTATATGGGCCGAGCTCAACGACTCGTTGGAGAACTTTCTGCTTAAATAGTTGTCCACTAGCACAATCATAAACTATTTAAAGAATCTTTGAAAAGAAGGAGCCAATTGAAGCCGAAAGAATAGAAAGAGCTATAGTGAACTGACCAAATTCGTAATAATCCAAACGAGGAGTTAAATTATCATATCTACTTCTAGATGATGATGATGGGTATATGATTCTTATCAGATAGTGCTCAAATTTTATCTTCCGCTAGTTAAAGCACTACACTATATATTCTATCTATCGCCGTTAAACAAATGTGTAAATTTATCGTTGAACTTCTAGAAATTAGTCTCATACATTAGACATTAGTTATTTTGATAATATATTACAAGAATAAAAACAACATGTGTTAATCTCAATATGTCACACGCATAATAACGTTGAGGTAGGTAGGTGAAGCACCTCTTTTTATAACTTGGCGAGCTAGTGTTTAAATCTTCATATTGAATTACTTATTGTTGATAAGTATACTTAAGAACTGATGAGACCAGATATAGATGATGAGAGAGAGAGAGAGAGAGAGAGAGAGAGAGAGAGAGAGAGAGAGAGAGAGAGAGAGAGAGAGAGAGAGAGAGAGAGAGAGAGAGAGAGAGAGAGAGAGAGAGAGAGAGAGAGAGAGAGAGAAGTATATTGTGTAAATGTTTTGAGTGGTAAAGCAATATGAAAATATTTATAAGAATTACATGTTATGGTCTCATTATTGTTAAATTATTTTTGGTGATTACCTCAATTGTCAGTATTATTTTTGTTACTGTATGACAGTATTTTATATTTTGTTCCAACATATGGAGAAAATAAAAAACAAATTAGTTTGAAAAACTCTTCTGGTTTACGAGATTCCTCCTATATTCAAATGAAAAGTGACTTTTTAGTTATGATCACTGGTGAAGTCTTAAGACATTGTTATAATTTGATTGGTTAAAGATTTTATATTTTTTTATTTATTTTAATTAGATCTAAAAATTAAAGATGGGTATAAAACTAAATAACATCACTTACCAAATAGTAACTTTTGGTAATTAATTATCAAACTTATAGAAAGACTAAAGACTAATAATGTTTGCTTAATTATTTTTAAATACAGAACAAATTAATATCCCCTGTAAAATAATATAAATAATATTATAAAATGATGTATGGTAACTAATTTTTGAAATTACAGAAAGAGTAATAATGTTTGATCGATTATTTTTATATTTATAAACTATATAATATAATAAATAATTTTTTATATAGAAATCAATATAAAAATTAATATTTACATAAAATTTGATGTTCATATATAAGTATATAGTAGCTATTAATGTATTATAAAATTCATACATTCTTTATAAATAATTTATAAATAGTTAAAAATATTTATAATATTCATTATTAAGGTTTAAAAAATTATTTTATCAAATTTTAAAATTATTTAGAACGAAAAGCTTATTATTTATCAAATGAGCGATGAAATAATTATATAAAACATCCACTTAAAACTGCCACATCATGGAATTTGACCATAATCTTCACACTGCCAAAAACAAAAAACATGTGTCTAGGTTCAGTGAACTTGGACGTTCACCTGGTTCTTCGTTTTTGGGGATTAGCTCAATATGCCGGTCACTCTTCGAAAATTCTAATTTATCGCACCAATTAAAAATAATTCTTATTTATTTATTTTAAATAAGAAACCAAGTTAAAGACCTATATACCCTTAGAGAAATGGCCTTATTACGTTAATCCAACCTAACTACCCGACTCAAACCCAAACCCAACCGGTTCAAACCTGGATTTTCCACCTAAACTATAAACGACGCTGTATTACATTATGTCTCTCATTTCTCTAAGTCATAAGTCTTGACTCTCTCTCTCGAAAAAAAGGCGATGGTGAGACCCAACTTTCTGAGTTTACAATCGAGAATCCATCAACATTCTTCATCTTTCTCCTAACTTTCTTACATCTCGGTAAGCGATTTTCTCTTGATTTGGTCGGTAAAGGTCATATTATGTAATTAGGTCAAACAAATTTTTGGAAAAAGTTGTAAGTTGTAGGCAAATCTTGAGTAGGGCCTGGGAAAAAGCGTATTATGGCTAGTAAGTTGATGAAAAGGTTGGTGAAATATTAGATATGGAGCTTTTGTGATTGAATATGAACTGGGACCCTAATGGGTTGTGAAATTGTGAGTTTTTTGAATGGATAAGTTTTGTAAGAATGGTTAAGATGCTTTGTTAAAATAATAACTTTGAATTGGGTGTGTAATTGTTATGTCGTTTGATTTGGTTTGCATTTTCGACTTTGTGATAAAATTTAATTATTTTTTTCTAGTTTTATGTGAGTTTTTGTGAATATGGTGTGTATGTAATTGAGTTATTGCGTTTGAATATGTTTGTAGAGGATTCTAATGAAGAAGGGAAAGAGGAATGGCAAGAACAAAAGCAATACGCGTCAATCTGCGAGAGCTAGAAAACCGATTGTAGACGAGCTCTCAAACGAAATCCAAATGAGAGAGACGACAGTACAATCACTCTCAGATGGGTCAGGCAGTTATGGAATGTCTGCATCTTCTCAGGTACGGAATTTGTATTCATGTAAGAAATGTGGGTAATTTTTGATGAGTAGTATGTGATTTCAGAAAAGGCAACCGATGCAACCTCTTGAGATGGACTTCAAAATCATTCAGTTCACGAAGATTTGCAAGATACAAACCAAATGTTCTGTGACCAAGACTTTAAAGGTCATCAAGAAGCTTAAAACCGAGATGAAGTGGTTCACAGAACATCCTCAGGTTCATCATTATTTTCACATTGCAGAAGAACCAAACCTGAAACTGATGGGGATGTGGTTGTTACACTTGCGGACCATTCGTATCGAAGAAGAGTATATAGTCTGGTTCGCGGTTAATGGATTGCCAATCCGCTATTCCATGAGAGAGCAAGCCCTCATCTCTGGCTGAGACTGCATTGAATATCCGAGTAGACATTTGAAGCTGGGAAGTTACAAATTTTTTGATGAATACTTCAGCGATAGAGAGAAATCACCATAAAACATGTGGAGCAGAAGTTGTTGGCTATGAAGCCGTGTAATGATAGATTGAAGATGGTTGTCTCGTTCTTCCTTGGTTGGGTTATTAAAGGAAAGCCAAAGGATAGTGGACCTTTAAGACCAGTTCATCTTAAGGATTGTGGATAATCTGGATGCTTGCAGGACATTTCCTTGGGGTCGTCTAACATTTGAGAAATCTAATAAGGGGATTAAGCACATGATGAACCTTTTGAAGGGGAAATCTTATGGGACAATAGGATTTGCCGGATTTCTTATTCCTTTACAGGTATATGTAATTGTAAATTTTTTTTGTTATACAAGTTAATGTGTGACACTTTCTTTGTGTAGGTGTTGGAGTTTGAGTGTATTCAAAGTCTGATGAAAGAATTTCGAGTTGTAGTAGATGACTATCTTGAAGACTGTCCTAGGATGTGCAAGAGTCTGTTTAAAAAGACTAGTATGAAAGGTTTTCCCCTAGAAGATATTTATGCTACTCTTGGAGAAGCAAATGTATATGCTTGTATTAGTTTCGGTTGTAAGTTAGCAAAAAATTGATTATTGTATAACTGATTTGTACTTTCTGCATTATTTCAGGTTATTAACAGTATGTTGCTGCCTACTGTGGACGAGGAAACTCTCTTGGCTCGTATCATTGAAGAGGAAGAAGAATATGAAAGAGAAGGCAGTCCAAATGATACTTGGAACTACTAGTTAAATGTGAAGGGAAGACTATCTGGTGGAAAGAAATGTATGAGTATGACAATGCAGCATGAGTGTTTCCAAAGCAGAAAAACAAAGCCATGGGGAAGAATGTCGAAGCATTGTCCTCTAATACTTATTTGGAGTTGATATAGCCTATTTATTACCAGTTTAAAGCCATGCCATAGGCTCTATTTAGGGTCTATTATGTGTGTATAGCCTATGTTTTAAGGTCTTTGCAGGTCCAAATAAGTTTTGGAGATATATGGAGATACTTGGAGCTTTTGGAACATTTAGAAGAGAAGAATCCGTTATCATTGTGAGAGTCGAAGTACAAGATAGTCATCGATCGACGACACAATATTTTCATCGACCGATGGTGCAAGACAAAGATCGATCGATGCTGCACACTTGCCATCGATCGATAACCAATCCACAGACAGCCGATCTCAATCCCAAGTTAGAGATAAATGGCAAAGATACCCTAGACGATTTTGACCTAGATTTTAGGGTTTTATATTTATGTTTTATGTATTACACACAAAAGAGTGTGTGGGGAGTTGGAGAGAGTTGAGAAAAGAGAATTTAGTTTTCTATTATAGTTTTAAGGTTTATAAGGAAGAAGATTCATAACTCCTTAGGGAGATTTTTATTGGAGTCCCAATATTTTATCTATGTATTATATTCAGACTATTGTTCTTACCTTAATTATGTCTGAGTAGTTATTAACTAGATTTAGGGTCGAATGATGGCAATCATGTATTAGTCCAAAAGTAGGATTGCTAGGTTAAGTTAATATCCATCAATTGAGTTGTGCTTAATGCTTGCATTCTAGAGTAGCTAACTAGGATCTCGAAAGTAGGACATGGACGACTACGAGAGTAGGTTTGTGCCATAATAGACTCTACTGAACTAGATTGTTAGGCGCATGCGAGAGCTGTTCTAATTAGCTTGGTGAACATATCATATCTCTTTCGCACTTCCTTCTGATTTCACCATCGATCGATATCAGGCCTGAGCCTTCAGTCGATGGTCTTTTATTTTACTCAAATAGGAGAGTTAGAGCTAAAAGGGTCGGAATAGTTAATATTTGAGTTCTAGAATATTTACATTTTTGTGATTCATATTTCCTATAATCCATTAAACCTGAAACCCTAGGTCTAACATATTTACATTTGAGTTTAGTTAGTTTAATAACATATTTCCATATCTGCATTATTATCATATTTCTAAATTTCATATATACTTCTTGATAAAGAATATTTCCTTAAACTAATTAATTTATACTGATATATATATCCACCTAGCTTAGCCTTTAGAAAAAAGAAATATGTTGTGTGCCATTGCTCTCTATGGATTTGATCCCTAAGTACTACACATGATCTCTCTTGACAAGAGTTTTATTTGTGCGTTAAGATTAGGGTTAATTTGATAGTTAATTGTTTAGGATATTCATACCCTTCTAGAACAATAAACACATCATATCAAATTTGGCGTCGTTGCCGGGAAGCATTGATCGCCATTAGATTTAATTTCAAGGATTTAATCTAGGTTTGTTTTTACTTTCAAGTTACTAAATTTTTCTTTTCTTTGTTTTTCATGTACATGCAAAAGAGTAACATGAGCAATAAAGGACAAGAACTACTATTCTTAGATCTAGAGAAAGTCGAACTTACGATCCGCAAAGAAAGATGACAAGCATTGATCGACGGCATCTACTCAGTGTCGATCGAAACTTCTTTACGAATAGCATCGACCGACATCAGAAGTCGAGCATCGACCGCAATCAACCACACCACATTGATCGATGAACGCCTACCCACATCGATCGACATCAGTAGACGAGTTCCGATGGCTGCGACTATTTTATTGGTTCAGAATGAGAATGGAGACTTGCGTGACCTCAACGGTTACCTGCGTAATGCAGCATGTCAAAAGATAGACGATCAGGGGGCTGTAATCCCTGATACAGAAGCAGAAGCAGACACTGCAGTAGCTAAACCTGAAGCTAATGCCCAAGCTTCTCAGAGAACATTGTCTGACTACAACCGTCAAAAACAGGTCTACGCCAACAGATCCGCCATTCGTCCTCCATATTTTCAAAGAAAAGATTTTGAGATTAAACCCGCTTTCTTCGGACTTGTAGCGCAAACAACTTACCATGGGTTGCGACATGAGCACCCTATGGATCACCTGGAGCGATTTGAGGATCTAGTGACTGCTATTAAAGCTAATGGAGTCCCTAAGGACTCTCTTTTCTGTAAGCTCTTCAAGTACTCACTTTCTGGAGAAGCTTCATATTGGCCTAAGCAGCTACTACCGGGATCTCTAACATCCTGGACTGACATCAAGAATGCTTTCTTGCGTAACTTCTTTGATGACGCGAGAGCAGAAGATCAAAGGAGCAAGATTGCTACTTTTTCACAAGAACCTTCAGCGTCTTTCAGAAATTCTTGGATCAGATTCAAGTCATACCAGAGGGATTGTCACATCACGGGTTCAATGAAGTGCAGCTTCTTAGCACTTTATTCAGAGGTACTGGATTGCAGTATCAGATGGCTTTGGACACAGCAAGTGAGGGAAATTGCAACACCATGAGCCCTGAAGAAACTACTAGTTTGATTGAGAATCTGGCATCAAGCAGCAGTACCAAGAACACAGATTTTGAAAGGAGGAAATCAACCCTAGCTGTGAGCAAGAAGAAGATTGAAGAAGTCAAGGCAAAGTTGGATAATGTTCAAAAGTTTCTTAAGAAACATGTTACTTTTGCAGAAGTAGAGGCAATAGAATCTGGAGAAGATGAGATTGAAGAAGAAGATGTGAACTACATCGATGGGAATGGTTTTCAGAGAAAAGGGAATCCATGTTTCAACAGGAACACCTATGGTAATGGTCAAAAGAGTAACTTCAGTCACAGTTCACAGAGAAGGCCTTTCAACAACAACAACACTTATGGATTTTCCTACTACCAGAATCCTCCTCCAAATACTCAAGAAATAAAGATCGAAGCGATGTTTGATAGAGTTTTAGAGGGACAACAGAAGATGAACATGGATTTTAATGGAAAAATAGACAGTCTGTACATCAACCTCAATACCAAATTCAAAAACCTGAGCACCCATGTAAAGAAGTTGGAGAATCAAGTGATGCCGACGAGCAAAACCATTATGAGGCATGAGAGCTTGATTAAGGAGAAAATAGAGTCTGGACAAAAGCACCACGTCAATGCGTTTATTGATCATGATTTATGGCAGGAAGTTAAGAGATAGAGAAGCTCTAAGATAGCGATTTACGTGTGGAAAACTCCATGTCACTCGGCACTTCTCATCAGCATCAATCGATACCAAGCAATGAGCATCAATCGACGGTGAAGCCTACAGTATCAGTGGCTTCGTGTGAATCAACTAAATCGATCGACACAGAAGTTCAAGCATCGATCGACAGAGTGATGTACGTATCTCTTTTGATGAAGCTTATTATACTCACAGATTGTGGATGTTTTTCAGGGAAACAAGGGAGACAAATGATGACATAGAAATCATGTTCAATCACCTTTGAGAGAAGATGAATCAAATGACTTGTCTGAAAAAGAAAAGTGCTCCTGGAAAGTTCGTGAACCCATGCTTCATCAAAGGCCACGAATATCCCAATGCCCTTTTTGAAATTGGATCGTCAGTGAGTATTATGCTAAAGTCTATGGTAGAGGAGCTGAACCTGAGAGTGGAACCCTCCAATGATTCGTTCGCATTTGTAGACTGCTCATGAGTGAACTAAGGAGGGATGGTAAAAGATGTTCCAGTGCAGATTAACAATAACCTAGGCCCAGTAGAATTTCATGTGATGGACATCAGGATAGACTGGAACTCTTTGCTACTACTTAGTATAGCATTCATGGCCACCGTGGGAGCTATCTGCGATATGAAGCTAAACAATTTGTATCTATCTCTAATTGATCAGAATATTTTTTATAAACCTGTCAAGAATAAGAGCAAATCTACTTTGGTTGAATTATGTAATGATGCAGAACTTGTGGCTACATGCTTCTGCGATTATGAGTTCAATGAGGAATCAGAAGAAGGAGCATCGATCAACACCCATCCCAAACAATCGATCGACGAGCTTTCCCTTCAACAATCGATCGATGCCCAAGCCTTCTTATCGATCGACGCCCACCCTTCAGAACTGTTCAATACCTACCACGCAGATCTCGATTACAATCCAGCCTACCTCGAGCACGATGAAAACTAAAGAGAAGAAGAGATAATCGAATACCGAGGTACTTCTATGGAAGAGGCTGGTGTTTTTCATGTTTCCCATGAACTTGGGAACTCGACGTTGATAGATGGTAACCATTCACCATCGATCAATATTGGCATTAACTCAGAGTCCGAATTGGATTCAGCTGCAAAACGCGAAAGGGAGTATGGTTATCTACAACCAGATGAGTTCGATATTATGAGTGATCCATACGGTCACGCAAGAGCTATGGATGGCAGAATTCTGCATGTCACGAGGGAAGATGTGGTAGATATACTTGCGATATTTAATGGATCTGGAAATCTTTTTGGCCAAAAGTCTGATTATCGAGCATCGATCGACGGTCACCATACACCATCGCTTGACACCCATCAGGCATACCAAGGATACGGTGAAGCTTACGAAGAATACGATGCAGATTACAGAAATGAAGAGCTGATTAAGTATTGCGTCCTAGCAATGGAAGAAGCTGGCTGGGTAGTGAACGCAAAAGTGGATAATCAAGCGTCAATCGACAACATCACATTGCTTTCAAACAATATCTGACGCACACAAGAACAAGAACCAAGAGCAGAAGATACAGGTGATGGTTATCTCAGACCGCATGAGTTTGGAATTTTCAATTATACATAAGGACGTGCACGAGCTCTCTATGGGAGAATTCTGAACATACCTATGGAATATGTAGCAGATGCCCTTCTTATGGCTACAGGATCAGGATTTTTATTTAGAGAACATCCATCGATCGCCGCACAAGTACAAGAATCGATCGACATCGTGGAACAGAAAAATGTGCCGATCAATAATAATCTACACACTCCCAAACATCAAAATCGATCGACGACGGCCATCATGCAACGATCGACACCATTTCAGGGGTGAAACAGTTTTGTACCTCTAATCCTTTTTGTTCAGGAAGTCCACGACCAGTCATTTAGATAAACCCACTACTGATTGACGGTCATATAGAGCATGAAACGAGAGCGTATGATGCTAATGGCAGAAGAATTTTCCAGTGGGAAAAGAAAGATGAGTATGACATCTACAGAGATGAGAATGGCAATGCACGAGCTATAGACGGTAGAGTCGTGAATGTGCAAAGGGAAGACATCATTGAGTTTCTAGAAAGAGCTACTATGTTTGAACAGAGCTACATATTTTTACCAGAACATGCAGCAAAAATCGCTATGTCTATGAAGAAGCAAGAGACATAGAGCATAGCAGAGATTGATGAAATTGTGCAAGACATCTACAAAGCTCAAGATATGTTACTGGATGATTCCTACAAGAGGCTTGATGATGTTTACTATCCTATAGACAAGTGCCTCACCGGTTTGACTACACACATGGATGATATGAAGCAAGATTTGGATATTGTTTGAAGACAGCATGTGATTGGAACAAACAGAGTGACATCGATTGACGGCATGATAAGGCCTACGATCAATATTGAATTCGACAGACAGAAGTCCGCAGCAGAAAAACAATTAGAAGACATGTCCGATTAGATTACTTTTTCTCAAAGCCTGATGAAAGAAGATATCTCTCAGCAATTGGTGGATATATCCGAGACTACAACTGCCAGGAGAATGCATTCAATGAAGGTTGCTAAGGAGATCATGAACAATGAGAAAGCCAGAGAAGATGAGGCAATGAGAAGCTTTGTTGGTACATGGTTTCAGAAGGGCAAAGAAGATGTAGACACTTGTTTTCCAAGTGTTGATCCACCTCCATTCTAGACAGAGAGTTCAAACGTCGAGCTTTAGACTATAACAAAGCGCTGAGTGGGAGGCAACCCACTGTTTAGTAAGTTTTTATTTAGTTTTTACTTATACTACTATTTATTTCGAATTTAACTTACAGTCTGTTTAAATACAACATCGATTGACAACTTAGAGCCACCATCATTCGATGATGGATCGCGACCATCGACCGACCACACAAGCCTACCATCGATCGACGCCCTCTTACAGAAGGAGGTATCAATTTTTACACTTAAACTATTTACTTATGATTTGATTTTCCCTAACCAATCCGGGACGGATTACACTGGGGACAGTGTAATTTAAGTCTGGGGGAGGTTCGCTAATGCTATTTATTTGTTTTTGAGTTTTATTTCTATAATTATATAAGTTTTTCAAAAAAAATTATTGAGTCAAGAAGAACTATGATCAAGATTTATTATTGACTAACCATACTTTAGCACCATTTTTAAAAGGTTATTTGAAGAGATTACTAGAGATATCAAAGTGGATCATCCTGCCGCTATATCACACTTGCTTAGAAAGTTTGAAGGAACCGAATCTGATTTCCAATGCTAATCCTAACATTATTTGCTTGCTTTGGGGATTGGTATACACTGGATCAGATTCCTTCTGCAAGTCTGAAAGGTAAAATTTTGTGTGCTTCTAATTCCCCTCTCTCTCTCTCCTTCATATTAAAGGAGTCGAGCAAGATTTGGTGGCTACAACCATTAATGCTGGATTCATATGATTCCAGAAAGAGATAAAGGTCAACAAGAAGTGAAAATGATCTGGTGGCAAAAACCATTTGGACTTGATTCATGGAAACCTGTCAAAATATTTTAGTCAATTAAAAAAATAAAATGATACCCTCAAAAGAAGGGATACATTGACTAAGAGAAGTGAGAAGAGAGAGAGGAAAGGGATCACATAAGACTACTTGTGTACTCAAATACTTGCAGGGTTAAGAGTCCATGTGTCATTTGATCGATACTCCCAAGTTAAAGCATACACATTTGATCGATACTCCCAAGTTAAAGCATACACATTTATTGAGTTGTTGGTAGAATAGATTTGGTTGCTATACTAGGATATGATATATAAAGTTTCTCTGTGATTGACTTGATTGGATGTGGTTGCAACAAAGTAGGGTGAAAGTTATGCTTAACCATTATGTGAGTCTCCGTTTTCAAAACATCTTTCACATGCTTTGTTTGCTTGAGGACAAGCAAAATGTTAAGTCTGGGGGAGTTGATATGGCCTGATATTTATCACTATTGTGCCATGATATCAGACCTATTTAGAATATATTATATGTGTTTGGAGTATGTTTTAGAGTGTTTTCAGGTTCAGGTACGTTCAGGAGAACTTTGGTGATTCTGGAGCTTTCAGAGATGCAAAACTGCGTAGATGCGCCAGATGTTTAGCTATGGATGGAGACCATCCCACGGTGTGATTGAGATGCTCTTTTGACATCAGATAGAGCTTTGAGTTAGATTTACAATTCCACCGTTTGAGGTCAATCAGGATCGTACAGCCAAAGTTATGGCCGTTTTAATGGAAACTGGTTGTTTGCCTCGCGAGAGGAATCTGTCGAGAAGATGAATGAGTGTTGATCGATAGCACAGCCTTGGTGTCGACCGACGGTGATCGCAGAATACAGGCCCAACTTCTTTTATGGCCGACTTAAGCCCAAAAGCCATCACAAATTACAAAAATACCCATGGATGACCTAATTTATATGTTTTCTAAGCCATTGTTGATGGCAACGCTTTAGCAAGCTTTTTTTTGTTCATTGTTCGAGGATATTGAGAGAAGGGAGGAACTCCTTCAGACTCCTCTTGAAACTCCTTTGGTTTTATATTATATTTATTATATTCATCTATGATTTTTGTGATAAAGATCATGTATGAGTAAATCTCTTATTAGGTTTAGGGTTTATTAATGGCATTGATGGATTAGCCAAAAAATAGAATTGCTAGGGTGATTATTAAATTTTTCAATAGAGTTGTGTTTATTTCTTGTGTTTCTAGAGTAGCTAACTAGAACCGTGATCATAGGATAGTTACGCGAAAGCGAGAGCATGGTCTACTACCAGCATTAATCATGTTGAGCTAGGTTGCTAGAAACAAACGAGAGTTGATTTAGTAAATTTAGTGAACTCATCGAATTAGGTCATAAATCTTGACTCAAGAGACCATCGATCGATGCAGGATCATTGCCATCGATCAAAGGTCATTCCGTGTCAACAAACGAAAGCTGAGACATCAGACTTAGTCAATAGATTAGACTCGCAACGAGAGTTGGTCTTCTTTTACATTAGATATCGAGTTATATGATTAATACCCTTAGATTATATCCTCTATAATTCACTTGCATGAAACCCTATATCTAGCTATTTATTATTATTGTTTACTTACCAATCAATCAATTATATGTTATAGTTTATTTACTGCTGATTAATCTATTTGCCTAGCTTAATCGCGACTGTATTGAGTTTATTGTGCGCCCACACTCCCTGTGGATTTTATCCCTAAATAATACAATTTGACCTCTCTTGGAAAGAGTAGTTTTTAGGGTTAATTTGATAGAGTTTGCATTGAAATACATTAAAATCATCCTGTCAGGAGTCCATTTTGAAAACTTTGGAAGAGCAGATTCTGAAGTCCATAGTAGCCGGCTTTTCTCAATTGAACGTAAAATTGGAGACAAAGCTTGAGTTCATGGACATGAGGGTGAGTGGAATAAAAAAGACTCAGTGGTTTTTGAAAAAAAAAGCAATGAAGATGGAAAGCCGATTAACTTCTCCTGAATCTAAAAGGAATGAAGACATAAATTATGGTGAATAAATGTAATTTCAGTGGAGGCAGCCAATGAATTATGATAGAGAAGAGAAAGCTTCAGATAAAGAGAAGAAAATTGGTGAAGAAGAAGAAGCTGAAAAATCAGTGAAAGAAGAGGAAGAAGAAGAACAAGTAGCTGAAGATTTTGAGGGTAAAAACTGAAACAAGTGAAGAGAATGTTGTGGAAGCAAAGGAAAACTCTGATGAAGAAGCTGAGAAAACAGAGCAAGAAGTTGTGGGAGAAGAGGAAAACTCTGATAAAGAAGCTGAGAAAGCAGAGCAAGACGTTGTGGCCGAACAGGAAAAACTGAAGAAGTTGAGAAAACCAAAAAATAATCTGTGGAAAGAGATGAAGATACTGTGGAAGAAGAGGAAAAAACTGAGGGAATTGAGCAAGAAGCTATTGTAACTGAACAAGAAACTATTGAAACTGAGGTAGAAATGGTGGAAGAGGCTGAAAAAAACTGATGAAGAAGTTGGAAAAATGGTGGAAGAAGCTGACAAATCAAAGGAAGAGGTAGAAAAAATGGTGAAGAAGCTGAAAATCCCATGGAGGAAAATACAGAAAAGCCTAAGGAAAATACATAGGCAATGATGGAACAATCTGAAAAGAAAAATGGAGGAAGAAGCTTCAAACTACACTGAAAAGGAAAATTAAAGCTGGATCATGGTTGTTCACAAAGGCAGTGATGAAAGGACATGTGCTAACAGGCCAACGATACACCATAGGCCCAAGGTCATGGCAGTGAAGTATGTCATTCCTAGATCTAAGATTAGAAAAATATGAAGGCTAAGGGCACAACTAAGAATAGAGGCAGGCTGGCGAAAACTGATGGTACACCTAAGAAGAGAGGCAGGCCGAAGAAGACTGATGATACATCTAAGAAGAGAGGCATGCCGAGGAAGACTGAAGATACACCTAATAAGAGAGGCATGCCGAGGAAGACTTATGCTACATTGAAACCATGTACACCGCAGCCACCAAAGAGAAACGTGGAACCATCACAGTGGTTGCAGTCACTTTACACCAGGGAAAATCTGATGACCTCGAAGGGCCAAAGAAGAAACTCAAAACAAAGGCCTAGAATGTAATCTTTTAAGTGTTTTGTTATGTGTTATTTGAGTATTTAGGATGTTATTAAAGTAATTTGGATGTTCCTTAAACTTTTTTGGTTGTGCTTTTAGATATTCCTTGAAATTGTTAGCTCTGCTTTTGGATGTTAAAACATGTGTGGTTAACTAGATTTACAAGGAAAACTATGTCCAAAAATGAGTTACTCGGAAAATTGGATTTAATAAGTTTACTATGTGGAGAAAAACACTTGAAAAAAATACTTAAAAATAATTTACAATTTACTCATGTAAAACACATAACATATGTTAAACACAAAGCTAAAAGAATAATTTTAAAACTACTCATGTAAAACGTTCAGTTGTCATATATATAGATTAAATATTTTAATTACAGTTAGAAATGCATGGTAGTCTTTAAACTAGTAGTAATACTACCTTACACATAGTAATGTCACTACAAAAAAAGTCTACATTGATAGCATATTGTTATAGCACGTTTTACTGAACTGCTATCGTAGATGACTTAAAATTTTCCGTTTTATATAATAGCATTAAATAAACGCTACAATAAATGAAAACATAAAATAGCACTTAATCAATGCTATTCTGAAAATGAAGTGAGCGGGAAAATAAATCCTTGATACCGCCAATACTTAGTGGGTAATTGGATGTAAGCGCCCAAAATATTATTTGAGCGGCTTCGAAAATATTATCAAAGACATATAATAGCATTTTTATAATGCTATAAAAATCTATTCGAACCCCTAAACCCCAAACATGGTTTTCAACCCTAAACTCTAAATACAAGCCCTAAAACTTTATTTTTCATACTTTAACTTCAAATCTTAAAATTAAACTCAAAATTTCATGTTCTTAATTTTAAACTATAATTTACTAAACACATATCTTTTATCTTCAATGAAACTCTATATTCTAAACCATTACTTAAAACATAAACTATACATCCAATACTTTAAGTATGCACTTCAAATCTAAATTATTAAAAATTTAAGTACAAATTTTATATCTAGTCTTCTATTCTATTATTTTCCAACTTTAATCCAAAATACTAAACTTTAACCCTAAACCTCATATTTCAACATCCAAACCTTAAAACACAAAACCAAATTTTACTCTTAATCATAACTTCTTTTAAACCATAAAACCTAATTTTTAATTTTTTTGACTTAAAAATAAAACATACAAATTTATAAACAAATTACAAATCAGATTAAACAATAAATCAGATTTTAGTATAAACATACAAATTTTTAAAATGGTGACCAAAATCATAATCTTGATATCAATCTAATATTTTCAATTTTAAATATCAGTTCTTAAAATCAATATCATTTTATCATGTCAAAAAGAAAAACTTTAAATTTAAATTATAAACTACAAAATATAAAGTTTTATATAAGATATAAAAAAGAAAACTTACTTACAAAACAAATGATCAAATAGTGAAGACAAAAACAAAAATAAAAAAAGAAAAATAAAATTTTCTGGCCAATAAGATTCAAGTACATGGATCACACTTCCTAACCATTGGATTAACTTAGATCTAAAGGTTGAGATTTATTGATTTTATTTTTTTATTTTTTCCTCCCTCTCTCTCTCTCTCTCTTTCTCTCCACGACAATCACTCTCATATCTCTCTCTCTCTTTCGAATTCAATCTTCATCTTCTTCATCTTCTCCTTCACTCTCATATCTCTCTTTTCTCCCATCTCTGTCCCACCACGTCTCCTCCTCGTCTCACCACCACCACGTCTCCTCCTCTTCTCACCACCACAGCGTCTCCTCCTCTTCTCACCACCACCGCGTCTCCTCCTCTTCTCACCACCACCGCGTCTCCTCCTCTGCTCATCACCGGTACTCTCTGTCTCTCTCCGTTTCCCTCTGTCTCGCTCTCTACTCTCTGTTTGCTATCTCTATTTCTCTCTCTTTATCTCTGTTGAATCTTTTTTTTGTTCTTGACAGCTTTGATTCACGGTGTACCGGATACCACAACTTGGATCTGAGAACACGTCGGAGCTGAGCATGACGACCTGGGCAGAACAAGACAATGGATGAAGGTGGATGAAGATGAAGGCAGGCGGCTTGGCGGCTTGGCGGCTTGGCTGCTGAGTCCTTTTTTGTTTTTAGGTTTAGGTTTTTTTCTTTCTTTTTAGATTTGGTTTAGTGTAAACCAAATTGTATTGGTCTGAATTTATTTTTTAATTTCTGGTTTTGTTTTGTAAACCGGAAATAATTTGTAAACCAATTTAAATTTATAAATATTTTTTTAATATAAAACAATTACAATTTAATTTTCAATTATTTTATTTTCAATTATTTTATTTTTAATTATTATTATTTTTGATTTATTGAAAAAGATCTATTATAGCAAAAATATATGAATCTTAGTCAATTTATAACGCAAAAGTAATGCTATAGTTAAGTTATTAACAACATTCAAATATTGCTATTGTATCTGTATATTTCGTAGCATTTCAAAAATGCTATCATAGAGTGGGTACCTACGATGGCTGCCGATGACATAGCATTTATGAATTCGCTATGAAAGGTCTACGATAGCATATTTTCTGCGCTAAGAATGTACATATTTCTTGTAGTGTGTTTTGGCAAATTTTACGTTTATTTTGTAAAACTGTGAAAAAACTATTTTTTTTGTAGTAAAACCAATGATTTTTTTCAATTAATATCATTAAAAATAAGAATTACATAAATAATTTACCAGAAATACATATTTTTATGGATTCTCTTTATTATAGCCTTAAGATTCACACAACAACCATGAAAGTTAAGAAATCATTTTGGAAAAATGATAAGTTTTCCTAAGACTATAGAAAAATATCATCTAAAAAGTATAAATAAACATATTTACTATATACATAGTCTATAAATAGAAAATATATGGTTATATATACTAAACATATGTACTATTTCCAATATCTATGTCAGTCAGAATTACATATAATAGTACCAGTAATTCTAGTAGTCTGAATTACACATAATAATACCAATAATCATATTAGTTCAAATTACACATAATAAAACCAATAATCCTAGTAGTACGAAGTACACATAATAAAACCAGTAACCCTAGTAGTCCAAATTACACATAATAAAACATTTATTCCTAGTAACCCGGATTACACATAATAAAACAAATTTCAACATTCAAACACCTGAACCGGAACCACTTCTACATTCAAAATACACCGCTATACCTTCTTCTCTATCTCTGCCTCCTTTTCCTCTTCCACAAGATTCTCCTGCTGATGGAAACCTTGTTTTTTGTGATTTTCCTTTTTTGACTTCAAAATCTGGAGGAAGTACTTTCAGTGCTCTAACTTCTTCTTGTAGAACCCAATCAGACATATGAAGAACATGATATATTTTCATGTGATAAGCTAAACCCCATTGCTCCACCAAGTACAACTTAGAGCAATACACATATAGATAGAGTTCCCTTCCCGCTTTATCAGTCATGAATGTTGCAGCAGCTACTGCATGCACACATGTGTCAGCTACTGCATGTACACATGTGTATTTGTCTTTTTCAAATGCTCACAACTGCAAGTCATCATAGCCATATCAACGGTATAAAATTTCATGTCACTACGTAAGATTTTGTACTCAAGATGGAAGTTGTTTGACTCGTTAACCTTAAGAAACACTGCTTCAACACATCTTTTAGACATTTTCGTTTCCTGAATGGGCACAAGCTTTAGTGTGGGCGGTATTTCAGTTGCCTCATTCCTATGTTTTTAAAACCATTCAGCCATTTTTGCAATGATGACATCAATCATTGGTACTTTCTTGCCTCCTTAAGAATACCATTAAAATATTCTACTGAACTAGTGATGTCAACATTGTACATATATCCTTCAAAGTAACATTTAGCCCATTTCCTTCTCTTCAACACTTTCGTCAAGATATTCTGCTGCACTAAGATACTTCCTGCCTAAATCATGATAAAGTTCCAAAAACTCAGTCTCTGTATAAGCATGTGTGCACTTTCTAAACTTAAATGCACAAGTATCTCTGTTGTTACAGACATGGCCTTTAACATTCTGAGACAAATGTCATATACAATACCGATGAGCAGCATGAAAAAACAGTAGACGTACTACTTTGATCAAGCTTTTGTTTCTATCTAAAAGAAACACCAATCTTGGGACGCCGGATATCACTTATTTTAACTGTTCCATAAACCATATCCAACTATCATCTTTCTCACCATCTGCAACATCAAACACAATTGGGTAGTGGTGATGATCGGGATTCTGAGCAGTCGCAACAAGTAAAACTCCACCAACATTCTTCATGTGTGTTCCATCCACAATGAGGATTTTTCTCATCGCGAAAAACCCTTCTATGCTAGCTTCCAAAGAAAAAAAAAACATATACTTATATTTTTTGGCCTCATCCACAACTACACGAGTTATTGTGCAAGGATTCATCTGCTCCAGCATGTGCATATAACAATATAATAAAGAAAAACTCTCTTCTGGATTTCATTGCACTTTATTAGGAACTAGTCTTTTTCCTCTCCATGCCGTTGTGCATGATACATCCACACCAACCCTGTGATGAACCCATCGATCAGAGTGTTGGGAAAAGGTGTCTCAAAACTATCAGGATAATCTTGAGCCAAAACAAATGCAACGATTTGTGGTGTGCCTCTCCTTCTATTAGGCAGTATAATTGTAGTAACAAGAGAACATCTATGTTGCTTGATATAACTTTTAACCGTCCAAAGATCTGAATTCATTAACTTTGCAACACGCACAAACCACTTGCATCCTTCTTTGGATCCTCAGAATTTTATCACATATGTCATACTCAAAACACTTCTGATGTGAAGCCGTCTGAATATGAACTTGTGCTTCCTCCTTGGCTCTAAATTCTTGACCTAAACCCAAATCCATACCATCATCATGTTCCTGATAGACATTTGGTGCAAATTCAACTGATGGTCTTGCTTCTGTATGTTCAAACACATGCACATCTAGCTTTCGGTGACATTCTCATGCATCTCAATGACTTCGTAAAATGTGAGCACACCACCAGTACCTTCAATATCAGTTGAATCATTCTCAGTACCATCTTCATCACAAGCCTCTATATCAGTATCCTCTATATCGGATAGACCGACATAGACATCAGTTTCATCATCCACTTGTGAAATTTGCACTTCTTCATATGTTTTGTCTATATCATTATTGAACTCAACATGTAGAACACTTCTACACTTCTCATGATTTACTTGCAGTAGATAACCAAAAACGTCTTCATTATTCCATATATATGATGAGTTGTTCGAATACAATACTATTGGAAAGTAACTACGCTTCGCTTCCATCTTAGACTCATCTACTTCTATTTTTCTGCAAATACGCTTAACCAAACCATAGTATGTGACTTCCTCCACTGATTTTCTTTCAACACAATCGTGTTTATTTCATATTCTCTTCATCTTCTCCCGAGATCCATTTTATTTCAGTCTCATACTTCATAGAATATCTCCCGTAATCAAAACAAATGATTGTGCCAGGTGGATTTTACACTTTTCCCTGAAATATATTATTATTATTATTATTATTATTATTATTATTATTATTATTATTATTATTATTAGTATTATTAAGAAATAAGAATTAATTGTCACATCGTACATCGTTCTATTACTAATACTTATTCATTCCACAACAATACAGTAATAACAATAATACCAGTAGAACATGTCTAGATAGGAATACAAGTAATACCAGTAAAACCATTTTGCCATAGTAATACTAGTTGGTTTAGTAGTACCAAGAAATTATAATTTTGCAAAATAATCTACTTTTACGACGTTTCTGTTCGGATTATACCACTATAATCATATTTATGACCATTTAAAAGTCCTGATATACTACATACCCATAAACAGAGCTTAAACCTAAGCAAAATTTTCTAATATTTTTCAGCATCTCTCTAAATTACTATCTAATTACATTATTTACATTACCCATGATATATACTTCATTTTAATGATATTTACAAAAACAAATCATCAAAAACAGACATAAAATCAACACAACATAAAAACCCACCTAGTGGTGGAAAACATTTTCATTCTCTCTCAATTAACAACAAATCTTTTGTTATAACATTAACCATGATAGAAACTTCATTTTACTGATATTCATAAAAAATGTCAAAAATGGATACAAATTACCTTTCTTTTGAGATTCAAAACTTTTCAATGGACGATGAGAGGTGGAGCACGAATGGGGAAGAACAAAGAGATTGAGCTTAGTGTGATTTTATTGGTTAAGGTTGGCTTGTAAGGTCAAGTAGTTGATATTTATGGTTGGTGTATTAAATTGAACTATTTAATGTATTAGTAAGGTAGAATATGAGATGTAATATTTATATTAAACAAATAAAATGTTAGTTTAGAGAGTGCAATGACAAAGAGATAATGACAATAGAGAGGAGATAATAAAAGTGATTTTTCCAATAAAGACATATTGAGTTAATCCCCTCGTTTTTGTTATTTATTGTCAAAACTTCTCACAAAGCATCTCCAAAACAAAAGAAAAGTAATCTAATATGTCACACTTCCCAAAAATTTATTTTCACTACCCCACCCATTTTTTTCATTATCCCTTCTCTTTTCCCCTCATTCTATTATTCTTTCTTATTTTATTATTATCTCATTTTTTGGGGCCCCACATGTTTTTTTAATTTTTAATATATAAAACCGTAACTTTTTGACCCAAAACAAAATCGGACTATTTCCCATCCGGGCAGACCCCACTCACATTAAACCAAGACTTGACCCAAAAAAATGGGACCCTTTCCCTTTCGAGCGGACCCCACTCACATGAAGTCAAGACTTTATGGCTCAACCTAACAGAAAACCCCACACCCAATCTACCTATCTCGTTCTTACATGTGTCCATCTTGTTCATTTCCCTCAACCACAATTGAACCTTTCTCTTTCATAAACTCCGTTGACGATTTTGAAACTTAATTTTTGAGGTAATCTAGTACGTTTTCTATAAAAATTTCATAAGAATATACTATTTATGTTCTATGTGTTATGGGTAATAAAAAATATTAAAGCTTGATTGTAAAAATCGTGGGGTCTTTAAAAAAATATGAAAATAATGTTTAAAGAAGATTTTGTATATTTCTCTATTTTTAACTTGGTTTTGAAGAAAAAAACATAACAATGGTGTTAGACGATAATGTGGGTTGTGTACCAGGTTATTAGTTGATTAAAAAGACCTAAATCGATGAAAAACTAAAGTTTTAGGTATATTGGTATGAAAATGATGTTTAAGGACTATTTTCTAAACTTCTGCTTACTTTTCACTGTTTTGAAGAAGAATAATACATTACAATGTTGGTAGACGATATTGTGAGTTGCATAACACCCTTGTGGTCAGTTAAAAGGGTTAAATCGATGAAAACAAAAATTTCAAGGAACTACTGGAATTACGAGTACTACTAAAGTGAATCGTGTATTACTAGTATTACTGGATCAACTATGTATCAAAGTTCTTGAACAAATTTGATTCTTTAAATTGTTAAAACTAATCATAATTCTATCTTTTCAGGGAAACCTATGGCCTCTCCTATTACAATCATATGCTTTGACTACGGGAGAAGTTACATCAAGGATGAGGCTGAGATAAGATGGATCTCGGGAGAAGATGAAATTCACACACTAGTGATGAAGACATCTGTGGAAGAGGTTATTGTGATCTGAACTATTATGTATTACTGGTACTACTTCGGACTACTATGTGTATTATGGACTAATAGCACCACTAAAACTATCTTAGACTACGTTGAATTACCTTCAATTACTATGTATTATGCATATTTCTACCCTATATTTTCAGCTTATAATATATTTTTTTGCAAATATAACTTATATATATTGAAATTTTATATTCACATACGTGTTATATATCAAGTTAGTCATGGAATATTTAATATTTCTTTAGTTGTTAAAAAACTGATCATTTCCACAATAACTTCTTTATACTTTTATGCCTAATGTCTTGATGGTAACGTCATAATGCGGTGAATCACACAAATTATATATTTTAATATATTGTTTTTCTACGAAAGTTATATATGATTTAAACCTGTCTAAATGCAATGGTTCTACTAAGAATTTTTAATTTTTCATGTGGTATTACAAAAAAATATTGAAATTTTCAAAAGTATACTATGAATAAGATGGTATTAGTATTACATTGGTTACTACTAAGTGTAAATATAACATTATCTTAAATTTTTTCCAACATGTGTTAAATATATTTTAAACGTTTGAAATATGTTTTACATGTTTTAGGTGTCTTATTTATCTTTATAAATAATGGCTCACATTTTAAATTATATGAAGTTCCTTAATAGTTTTTTTTTAACATGTGATAAATATGTTTTAAGTTTTAGACATAATTTTAAAATTATTAGTTTTCTTAATAATACTTTAAAAACTCAGTTATCCTAATATTAAATTTTCAAAAGTATTACTATGGAAAAAATAGTATTATTACTACTTTAATAGTTTTTGAACAACAACTAAAATTGTTTCAAAACAAACATACCATGTTTTAATCATAAGAAATTTCTACATCATTACAATAAAAAACATGTTTTAAGTTTTAGACATGTTTTCCAATAGTCAAAATATTTTTTGTACATAGTAATATCTAGTATTCTATTAGTCCAAACCCGTTTCAAACTCCTAAAACTTTAAAACCCAAATATTAAAAATTTACACATTCAAAATACAAAAAAAAAAATAACAAAACCGCCATTGCCCACTAACCACCAATTCTTCACATATAAAAGCTAGAGATCGTTAAAAGGTAGATCCAGTGATGACTAAGTAACTATATCCGTTTTCATAGCTAGACACACCAAAGAAACATGATCTGAGAAGTCATTGCGCATCCCATGTAGGCACTTCAATCTTGGGATGCTCATCAAACAGATTAAACTTCCACGCTTTGGCAAGCTTACAAACCAACTCATTCCGACAATCAGTGTTGCCACGAAGATACACATGCAGTCTCGAGGTACCAGTCCTAAAACCTAACCACAACCAAAAACAGAATCCGTACCATTAAGGTCAAACATGACTGCACAAATATACATCACATTTACCGGATGCTTAGTCAAAGTCACCTAAACACAACACTAATCAAATATGAAACAATCAAAACAGCTTAACTTGAAAAGAACCTGCCAACTTGGTTAATACTTCTGATCAATTGCTGAAACCCAGAAATATAATATCTTTCACTAAGGTAGAATTAGTTAAGATGTTCCTTTTGAGCAGCCATCTTGGTATCAAAGAAGCGACAAAATTGTAACGAGAACTTACTAGATAGTTTGTCCGTGAATACTTGACCATATATATTGAGATACCATCTTATATACCCTTACACCAAAACTTTAAATCTCTTATATCCTTCACAAATCTTAATACCCCTCATATTCATTAAACAATTGCAATAACATTATTAACCTCATTTTCAAAAGAAAAAAGAGTCCCAGATTGCGTTTGGAATCGGGGCGTTCGGTGTTTTGCGAGCGACTCGCGTTACTCTTCTTCTCTCCCATTGGGAAGCTGCTACTCCGGCTCGATCCTCTGTCTTCTTCCGGGTTGGTCCTCCGTCGTCTTCCGGCTCGGTCCTCCGTCGTCTTCCGCCTCAGTCCTCCGTCTTTCGGGGTTGAAAACGGGTATGTTTTAGATGTTGCAGCTTGAATGAGCAGAGAAACCATATTTGAATGGATTTTGCTTCAACTTGGTCTTCGGGTCCATTATGACTTGAATTGAGTAGGATAATGGCTGCATTGTTTGATTTGTAGTGCATTGAGTGTCGATTTCTCGATTTCAAAATAAGAATATGTCCGACAGGAAAACTAGCGGATTCAAGCCCTAAGTACTACAACCCAACCTCTTATTTGAGAGAGTAAAGTTTCTCTAGGGTTAATTTGAGCATTAAATTTGATATGCTCAAATTAACCCTTAGAGAAACTTACTCTCGCAAATAATCCACATAAACTCTTAGATTACACAATGGATTTATTGTTTTCCTAATAAAGTTAAAAAGTAATGGTAGAAAGCAGTAAACAAAGAATTAAGTGTTGTAGGTTATCAAAATAAGATGAAGGTAGACTTAAGTGTACTCTTAGGTATGATGGATATGTAATTAGATAAGTTGTTAGGGATTTGATAAAGGGCTTTCGTTTGTAGAAATTATTAAATGTCTAAACCTAGGATTTAATCTCTCCTTTGTTAATCCTAAGATAATGTCGACCGATACACTTCTCGAGTGTCGATTGATGCACCTTTCAAAACATCGATTGATACACCTTTTGGAGCGTCGATCGATGTTTCGTCTAGCAAGCTTTAGCGAATAGGTTTGATATGTTATCTAACAGCTAGATCAACTTTCGTGTGCACCTAGCTGATTAGATCATCCTAGTTTAATTCAGGCAACAAACCAAGCTCTCACTTGCGCCAATCAATCCTAAGATCTAATTTTAGGCTTATCAGTCCTAACCTTAGCAATAAAAACAACTAGATTAAGAACTAATTAAATCACCCAAACAACAATGCATATTTAGCACACCATAAAATAACATGTATAGAACCTTAAATCTAACAATAAAACTACTCAGACATATTCATAGAAAACATTGTGATGGTCTGAATTATTCTGCAATAGATAAATAAAAACATAATAGAGTAAAGAAACAAAGGCAGTTCAAGATCTTCTCTCTCCCAAGGTGTTCAAATCTCTCTCTCTCTCTCTCTCTCTCTCTCTCTCTCTCTCTCTCTCTCTCTCCTCTCTCTCTCTCTCTCCTCTCTCTCTCCTCTCTCTCTCTCTCTCTCTCTCTCTCTCTCTCTCTCTCTCTCTCTCTCTCTCTCTCTCTCTCTCTCTCTCTCTCTCTCAAGGTGTTCATATCTCTCTCCAATCCTAAACTCTCTCTCTCTAGAATAGTATGAAGCATACCCGTCAACAATGGCTTAGAAACAGTAAAATATGGTTTTGGGTCGTCAAGGGGCATTATGGTAATTTATAGTAATTTTTGGGTTAAATCGGTCATAAATGGACTCGTCATGTGCTCTGGCATCATCGTTTATCAACACCAAGGGTGTTCCGTCGATAGAAACTCATTCGTCTCCTCGGTAGCTTCATCTCGCAAGGCAGACATACCACCTTTCAGTAAAATGGGCATAACTTCTGCTATAAGATGATGATCGACCTCAAACAGGTGGCATTGGAAAGCTAACTCAAAGCTCATCTCAATCACACCGAGAGAAAGTATCCATCCATAGATAAACTTCTGACGCGTCTTGATAGGAGAGTTTTTATGTTTTTCAATGCAAACTCTATCAAATTAACCCTACGAACTACTCTTGTCAAGAGAGGTCAAATTATGGTATTTAGGTATCGAATCCACATGGAGAATGGGCATACAATAAACTCAATACTATCGCGATTAATCTAGACAAATAGATTAATAAGCAGTAAATAAACTATAGCATATAATTGATTGATTGGTAAGTAAACAATAATAATAAATTGCTAGATTATTACGATAAAGATCTGAGTGCTAGAGTTGCGAGGTGATACGAAGATGATTAGTAGTCTGACTTGATCAGAGTCATTAAAGCTGTTGTAATACGTTCGAACTCTCACGAACCAAGCAGACTTTCAATCATCAATCTGGTAATCAAGGAACGACAAACCTAACATCTCACCGATGTCGTTCAAGTGCTAAATTTACGATCGTAACTTATCTAGATTCACTTCCAGCTCAGCGTCTCAGATTCCACGGATTCCAGGAGCAAACTCGATCCGTGTTCATCCAGTTCGGATTTCACCAGCGCCCATATAGATCATTATTAAGAATCCAAAATCCCGCAGTTTATATGCTATTAGATCATTAACTAACAGAACTGGCTGAGAATATGCGTCGGAATAAATAAACCACTCCTTCAATGGTGCGCCAGATGTAAATGGTTCCCATTGCGTAGTTCTTAGATGTGTGGAGCTTGAGCGAGTTGACGAGAACCAATTTGCCTTGGAATAAGTTTCTTATTCTTTTATATGGTATTGTAATTTTTCCCATTTTACCCTTTGTGTTTATTTCACAGTGATAAATATGATTACACCTAACATACAATTTATATGTGAGAACTAAATGTAGGATCCCACTCTGCCACCTTTTATTTGAAGTCAGTAGCAATCACCAGGCTTCAACACCATTTGCCCCAATAAAAGGTGTAATTTGGTTGTTTGCTGAAGTAGGATAGATAGGATCAATATATCATTGACCTCCTCGCTTGCATCACTACCACCAATTACTCCGAGTGTTAAGATTAGAAGTCAGGGGTGTACACAATTTTATGTTTTACTCTTTATTCCATCATCTTTACCTGAATTAGTATGACATCTAATTGCCAAATAAATAGTCTAACAACGAATCTAGTCTGATAAATCGAAAACAAACCTAAGTTCACCAATACTGCCAATAGCAATATCTACTTAGTTTTTTAAGTCCCTAAGTAGCCATCCACACTACCATTAAGATTATGACACCCTCATCTAAACTCCTAACCAAGGAATGAAGTCTACTTGACAGATAATTCTTGTCACCAAAATATGCCCACATCGAATACAACATAATAAAATAATAATAAATATCAATATAAGATATATTACAATTGTAATCCAAAAAGAAGTAATTTTCTGGCCTTTATAAATTAATATGTGCCATATCAATGCCAAATAGAGTCAAGAACCATGGTGTCCTCCCCTTCCTCTAATAACCCTCAACCTTGAATAGATAAGCTATGATGAATATATTATGTAAAAAGCTTGTTTCTGTCGCTAGAGACGAAAATGGGCATATAAAACTATCTATATAAAACAATAATAGTAAGTTGATTTTTTAATGTCGTCTACTATTTTAGAGTTTTAATTTGTGTGCCTATACATGAGGTGTCAATCGGCTGACGATAAAACTGATTTTAGATAGGAACAATTCTATACTGGAAGTATAATTCATGTAACTGACAGGTGAACTTTAAAACTATCGATCGACCCCTGTATTCTGGAGAGAATCACCGAGTGCTCTCGACGCAAGTCCGGAAAAGCAATAAATTACTGTGGAACTAAAATACAGTGCCGGTCGCTACTGCAACAACTGCAGACAAACCGAATCAGTCATTCATGTGAACTACTTCGTCGTACAGCTTCCTTTCGTCCTCAGACCGAAAACAAGACCTTACTCTCCTAGTAAATCTAAGCACCCAGAATAGTTGCATACTTTGTCTGTAGGGATCCTGATATACACTCATATAACCTGAATCCGAGTTTACTTCCTTTCAGCAATAGTACTTATATTTGTTTCCTAACCAAATTCCGGGAACAGTTACACTGGGGACAAGTATTAAGTGTGGGGGAGGTTTTCAAAACACTAATCTACATTATGTGCTTGCTGGCCTACTCTATCACACTACGGATTCCGTTATGCAAGCTGTGGACAATTCATTTGCACCACCTGCTCGTTCCGTTATTTCTCTTCAACATCAACCTAAAAGCTTAAAAAAGTGAAGTGATTCTCATGGAGGGGGTGATAATCGATGACGCCACACATAGCGCAGAAAACTTATACGAAAAGGTCAAATATCTATCTGATTGACTAGATCAATACACAAATCAGACCTCAATCCTTACTTATGGGGTAGGAAACATGGTCGGACGAACATATCACGTAAGGGCTACCATTACCCAACGCTGAAATCCAACCACCAACCCTAATCTTGATCCCGCCACCCTCTCGACCTATTTTCTCGTAACACAAGACATTCCAACAAGAAAGAGAAATCAACATAATAAGAACGTATCTCCATAACGTACACAAGTAGAAAGAAGGACGTGATTAAAGAGTACTATTGCATAAAATCATAGCTCCATAGACGACATTTGTATAAAATCAACTCTGAAATTAGAGCTGTCTGATTTAAGTATCTCATAGGCACAAATAGTCAAAGAAAAATGATGCAAGGCGGCCTATCAAAACATCCGCCCGACACTTAAACATTGATAACTTGTACAGCTCAAGGCACTAAGAGATAGCCAATGGCCGATTGTGAAAGACTTTGAAAAAGCGATGGAACTTCACATAATGTCTAAGGTGTACAATAATGATAACTAGTGCACGAGTCCATGGTCCGTCATTATACTGTATTGATCATGGAATGCTATAATTCCGACCATTTGCGCATACAAGGTCTAATACGCAACAGAGATCTTTAGCATTTTAATCAAGTGTTAGTAATTGACCCTATCCTTAGTTAATAGTGGCAAACGCATTGAACTTCCATTACGGTCATACATCCCAACAACTTAATAAAATTATTAGTTCTGTGACTCACACACAACAAGTCTACTTAGATCTTGATTTTGGCAATTTACCCACTTTGCATAAAATTTTAAAAAGTAATTGCCTAACTTCTTAGCACCCGGTGAACTCAGTATCGATCAAATGAGAAACACTAGATGGATATCTAGCTATCACCCGCCTGACCGTAATTGTTGACATCCGAGCCACACAAATGTGCTG